>JAVQJF010045369.1:0-15423 GCA_036023855.1 Gadopsis marmoratus | reverse complement strand
CCTCCTCCTCCTCCTCCTCCACTTTCAGGGTGATGTCTTTCATCGAGAAAAGCGTGGCCAGACTGGATCAGCTGGAGAGACTGGAGGCTCTGGCTCTGGAACTGGGAAAAAGCCATTATCATTACAACGCCCCTCCTAAGTACTACAATGTAAGATCCCAATGATCCCAAACACACCCTGTTTTTGGTGATGCTGATTTGTTTACAGAGGAGCACATATTCTAACTTCAGCTGATACTGTAGCTCTTTCATCAGTACTCGCCACTTTGCTGAGAGCCCTAACATCACAGCAGCTGAATGCATTGAAGACACACAAACACTCCAACAATGGAGTGACACGGCAGCCGGACACTGATCTCGTTACCAAGCACGTCAGCGAGTATCTCACGCAATTGTTTTACAGTACGTCGGAGCTGAATTCATCTGCGCCGTGCAGCCCATCCTGAGGGAGAGGTGGACGGCCGAGCTGGAAGAGGCGTGGAAGGTAGGGGGCGCCACACTGAACCGTACATGAGCAGCATGTACTGAGAACATGGAACATGGCTCCGTCACTCCAAGATGTTATTAATACAGAGACGCTGCTACACAATAGATGCATCTTTTCCCTTCGATGAATTTAGTTTTTGTGTAAAGCTCCGTGGCGGTGGACAACATGAGCGTCCCAAAGTTAAGACATTATTTACTTGTGGAAAAACACATAAATAAGATCGAATATATATTTAGTTGTGCACTTGTTGGTGACAGCAGTGATGTAGCCTCAGGTTATTGTGAAAATGTCCTGGGTTGAAAAATTGCAACATCTGTATGAACAAAGACGTCGTCATTTATTGGCCTCTACTGCCCTCTAGTGGTTAAAGTCAGTTAGTTTTTATTTCATATTACAAGACACCACTATTTATCAAACATTTCAAGCAAATCATCACCAGTTACAACATTATGTGTATATTATGACATATTTATCTGAATATTTTGTGATAAATTATATATTAAAAAGAACTGCTGCAAGCCTGCCGTTCATCCTGATCTCCCAGTCTTTCTTTTAGGAACTGGGTACTATAAGTGTTTCATATGTTAACAGCCAATTCAATCTCTGGGAACATAAAGATATACATCGCTCTCAGTATCATATTCATATTTTATGATTTGAAATGTACATATTTGTAGTGTAGTCCACCGTTCTCAACTAACTCATGTTGGGCTGTTTTTTTTTTATCCCTCCAAACATAAAGTTGTAGCACAACGTACACACATCTTTTGACCAAGAGTCAATCATTTGTTTATCACAAATAAATATCTTGTTTGTCAGCCTGCGTTCTTCCATGTAAAGTAGCCGAGTCCATTACTGAGCTACAACTCATATCAGGTTTTTACTTTTACCAATAACTGTCCAATAACGCTACTTACTGATTCAGCAAGAACCATAACACCTTAAACAAAACCCATTTGTTCATCAATATAGAGTGTATGAATGTGCATAGTTCAGTCACACATTAGTTTCCTAATTCAGTTCTCAGATGGTGATAAAAAATATTACTTATTACTCCACAATTCAAATCTTGGTTGAAAGAATGACTATCCTTCACCTATGGGGACCCTGACCAAGTTCAATGTGTCATTTGTGATCCAGACCATGTTCCAGTATGTGACCACCCTCATGCAGCAGGGATACCAGGAGGAGAGCAACCGACAGCGCCACCTGGCAGTCTCCCCGAAGGAAAGACCAGACAAGAGGAACACCGCACTATGAGATGCTTCTATCAAACCACAGCGGCAGACTGTTTTTATCCAGAACGGCACAGAAATGTATTTAATGTATTTACTCTCTGCTTTTCTACACCACTCATGCTTACCACAGTCATTGTTGGCCATATTATCACAATGGACAAAAAACAAAAACATGCAGCGACTTAAAGCACTTTATTTCTGAACTTAAATTCTGCTGCAGGACTCAGGAGGGTGACAAAACAATACAAATGGTTGACAATATATGGGCTGTAGTTTAACCTGCCTTTGTGTTTAACAGAAATTATAGCCAATAGTTCTGTGTCTCTGTATCCGTAACTCAAACACAATGCCTTTCAGTAAATCTATGACTTTTAGCATTGTTTGTGTTATTTAACTCATTCAGAAAAAGTAACTTAATCACATTTCAACTGACCACATTAACTGAAGCTATACAGTACATTGTATTGGTGTTTAACAATTTAAGATTGCCAGTTCACTAACGGGGTGCTATAACATTCATTGTACTTCAATAAAGGTCAAATAAAAACATAAGTAAAAGTGAAATACACTATATTGATTAAATACACAATGATTTAATTCTGCATTTCCAAGCAACTTAACAGTAATTTAATTACTAACAAAAAAATTCCAATGACTGGAATATTCTGGAGACAGTCCAATTGAAACATGGCAGCACAGCTCACAGGTTAGCTGTAAAAAATAGCATAAATAGGGACTCTAACAATTAAATAATGTGAAAGGCAGGCAATCATTTGGCTCCAGAGGTGACACCGTGGTTAATGACCTGGTTCTGAAACAGAAACAATGGAGACTCAACAAAGTTGATGGGCTTTGTCCTGCATGAGTTGCAAGAAATCCTCAGGTTGTCTGTTCCAGATCACCGATTGGCACTGACCGACCAGGGATGAGACATCAACCATGCAAACAATGGCATAATATCAAATCACCGGGTGGATGAACAGTGATTCTGAGGCCTCAGGTTAATGGGAAGGAAGCCGGGCGGGGCAACAGACCAATTGGAGGCCTTTCCCATTCCCTCAGATAGTACAGGCCAGTTTAGGTACCCACGGTTATGTTTAAGAGTCTGCTGCTCATTGGGTGGCTTTGGTTTTCTTGCTTTTGTTTTTCTTATCTTTCTTTTTAAGTCCATCCATGTGCGCTCTAAGGAGGTTGGAGTATGCCTGTAAAGAGGAGTTTGTTAATGATTAGGTTTTAATGGATCATTCAAAGATAGGAATGTTCAACAAGTCTTAATATCATCAAGGAGACCTAATCAAGAAAATCTGCACAGTGGTCCAGGGCAATGGCTTCCAAACGACAGTGATTTTCAAAACATGAAACTAGCTCAACCTACCATTTGAAACTTGATTACTTCTTTGGTGCTGACCTGAAATTGCAAGAAAGAAGAATTCAGCATTAACAGCAAATGATCAGAGATGTTTCCCCCCCCCCCCACAAATCACTTAGTCATGGATGTGAGGTTAGAGTGGAGGCAATGTCAGACTGAAGATGGAAATGAAGTGCAACAAGTTCACAATTCTGTCTGATATCAGGCAAGACACACAAAAATATTAAACACAGCAAGCTCACCACTGTGCTAATTTTCTTCTTGCCATCAGATGCTCTGATGAGACATTTGTTGTCTGCTGGTTCAAATGACTCAGCGTGGCCCTTTCGGGGCACTGGCTTGGTCCTCCCGTCATCTGGAAAGAAGAAACATCAGATTCCAGCTGCTCACACGTGGAAAGGGGAAACACACTTCTTTGCTTCCTGGTGAAATCTGATGGAATGATTCTACTCAAAAACTACATTTATCTACTTACATTTCTTTAGCGTGATGACAACACTGCCAGAGGTTCTGCACTTCTGGAAGAGCCGTGTGAGCTCTGTGAGGAACTGGACAACCGAGCAAAAACAAAAATTACAAAAATTAATACTGCCAACAATCAAAGTTTAACAGTCGTGTCTGAATGACCAACAATGTTTGGGATCTCAGCACGAAGATTTGACATATAGATGCTTTCCACCAACAGACTGATTATACATTCAGTTGCCAGTTTACTAGGTACAGGTAGCCTAAACTAATGTACTAAACTATCTTGTTTTAGTTTTGTTAAACGTCTTGAGGCGTTTTCTCACCTTTAGTGTAATTTTACAAGTTTGAGGTCGTGTTGAATTGGCTTGCCTCATACTGAAACGTGTCTCTAATATTTAGCCAACCCTCATTAATATATACAGGGAGAGCTAAGTATTAAACGTTTCAGCTTATTATATTAGACTGCATTAGTTTTAGCCAGCCAAGTGTCACGCTACCTAATAAACTGAGTGTAGGTTGCCAACAGGACCTGGTGTGTATCCTTTAAATGTTGGTTAACTAACCTTAGTATTTAATAAACTAATTTAGAAAAGGAACACAATGGTGTTTACTTTAGTCTGCTTTAGTTAACTTAGTGCAAATAGTCTTCAAATAATACGTTACTAAGTGCTAACTTACAGTTCATGTTGGACTATATTGGTGTCCGTGTACGAAATGGTAGCTTTAGCGTTCAGCAGGACACTAAAACAGTTACACAGTGATTTATGTTACAAAAGCCAGTTTATGACTCTTAATATGCCAGGAAGTACAATAACTGAACTAGCTACACGTTTGCCAGCTTAACGCAAATTCAGTGTTAGCTTCAACCTAACTCTTAGCAGGCTGGCTAATGAGTAATTTTTGACGAGTAGCTTTGCTCGCTGTTAGACAGCTAAAGCAGACAGTGTCGATTTCTAGTTTACAATCAATGACGTCAACATATCAAATTATTCGCAATGTGCTTTTTGTTCTTACCGAGTCATTTTCAAGCAGCACCATGCTTCTGACTTCTATTCAGCTCCGCTGTAGCGTTAGCTTACTAGCTGCACGCTAACTGCTGTAAAGCACACGTACTACACAAGCCGGAGCCCCGCCCTGCGCCCTCTCTGTGGAGACAGTAGTTTAATCACAGTGCCCTCTACGGTCAGGGAGGGGAATAACACATTCATCTCTTGTTAAAAGAAACCTCTGTGCATTGATGTTTTCCAATTACTTTGAACACTTAATTCAACCTAAAAAAAAAACAAAAACCAGACAACACCTTCTATATACTGGAAAGCTCTGAGACGTGAAATTATCTGTGAGGCTGTTGCAGTGATTACAGATATGGCTGCAGCTGGGATTTTGTTTAATTTTAATTCTGACTTTTTAGAGAAACAAGCAGGAAAAACAGTTTTCCTAATGTATAACACAGAGATTGTGTCAACCTTTTACAAGTGAATAAACAAAATAGTACATTTTTTAACAAATCTTACAGTTGGAGTCTACATTTTTGGTTACGAATGTTGTATCTTCTTTTTCTAAAAACCCTGCATGAGCACACTGACAAAATAAATGCAACTTACAAAAGCTGCAGTTCACAGAGATGTCTTTCTTCTTCCTGCTTTGATTACCAAGGATGTGACACAGGTGCAGTGAATTGACAAGATTTTCCTGTGGTGTAGCTAGTCATCAACTCCTGTGGTGTACTGCCCTATGACATCTGTCCTGACGGGAGTGACAGACTAAAATCCTGGCGTTAATTTTACAACGCTGTCTTGGTCAATGTTACTATCCAAGGTGGTGTAAAGAGTAGCCAAAAACACAACATCCACATTTACTGATGTAGCCACTCCACATACTATTGTATTTTTTTACAAAATCTCATGGATGTTGACATATAATTAATAATTAAAAGTTTATTAACCATATATATTTAATAATTACACAGTATATTCAGTAATCATACATTCAGCTCAGCACTAAACACCCACTACAGCTTATAAAGACATAAATACATTAAATAAACCTTAATTGTAGATGTGTTAAATTTATAAAAATGTCCACTTTGTCTTCACTTTCAGCTGACTCAGTCACCTTAAAGAATATGATTTATATTGTTTTTAGCAAGCTTAGGAAAATCTACAAAGACTGCTGATTTTGTCAAAGATAACATTAAAAACAGCAACATAAGCTATGGTGTGAATATGGCCCTGATAATAAAATATTTTTATGTGTAACTTTTAGAAAGGAGTTTCTGTCATCTTGATAGCGCACAGTCTGGGTGGTGCCCCAGGTCAGCGAGGTGCACAGCAAACTCAGATTGCCAGTCTCTATCAAAGACTGCCCTGAGCTGGCTCTGCAGGGCCTTGGTTTTCCATTCAGGGTGAGGAGCATGCTGGGAAATCACCAGACCCACTCCAGCTGTGGTCACAAAGTAGTCCCCTGACCAGTTGGAGGTGCCTGAGGAGCAACACAACATTATATGGTCAATTATTAACCAATTCACATGAAACAAACGGACTCCTCAACACATGAATGCACATGAATGTAAGTGGGTTTAAACTCAACAATAAATGTGTGGAAATAATAATCCTGGAGATAATTTGTTACTCACCAATGTAGGCTACCTTATCAGTCACCATGTATTTATTGTGGTTGACTCTGGAATACGGAATATTAGACTGGTTTCCCACAGGCACAATATACAATTTCTGAAAAGAGAATGATGTGCAAATATAAAACGAAGACAGTGGTGAAGATGCTGTAAGTGTTTATCTCATGTTGCATCTTACTATTTGGATGCTGATATCCTGGGGAGGGCTGTCCATTGAGGCTAGAGACTGAAGGAAGGGCAGCATGGCTGGATCAGAGTCCTGCCCACAGCTGATCAGCATCCGGATCTTAACCTTCCTCTCGAATGCAGCCGTCCTGATGGCATCATCAATGAATGGCCAGTATCTGCTCAATTAAAGAACCCAAAGTGAAGACATAAAGCAAAAGAGGTGAATGCTTTGATGGAGACAAATGGTTTCTTTTGTGGGTCAGGTTCACCTCTGAGGATTTTCAAAGCGCGTAGTGGGGAAGTACTCCATGACGGCTACATCGGCATAGTGTTGAGCCTCTGAGATGATGGACAGGATCGCCTCAAGGTCCTGAGTCCTCGATGGAGGACAGAATGACGGTGGGGAACCCTGGGGTGAAATACAAAAATGGAATAAGAATACCACCAAAAACAACAATAACATTTGATAACTGATAACTGTAACACACACACACACTATACAGTCACTTCTTTGTAAATAGAAAATGATCCATCAGAAAACAGTGTTCTGTAAAAAGGAAGTGAAACCGGAGGAACTCACTGTGAGGTAAAGCCTGCTGGAGACATTATCAGTTTTCACCAGCAGGGGGTGATCTTTGTTGATGACAGTGTCATATTTTGCAGGCCAGGGATGCGGCAGGGAGGTGTTGGATTGGCCCATCACCCAGTAGGACTGGAAAATCTTTTGGAGGTCCTGTGCTAGACTGGAGCAGTTGTAGACGACCACTCCCAGTTCCTTCACCTACACACAAAAGTGACTCGTGAAATTGTCAGTCAGTGGTTTAAGGTTAAAAATACTCGTCTGCAATGGTCTATTTTTGGTGTTACCTGTGTGAGAGCCCTCCAGTCCATGTTGGCGCTTCCAATAAACACGTGTTTTCTATCAACAATCCAGAACTTGCTGTGGAGGACGCCCCTCGTCAGGCGCCCAAAGTTCACCTTCCTCACCTGAACTCCTTTAGACAGAAGGAGACTAGATAAAGGGAGGTGGCTGGTGCAGTGCATTACAAAATCAAAACATACTTCAGTGAATGTAGAGAACAAGAACAGAGGAGTGACATCCAAACCTTTCTGTTTTAAGATCTTTAAATCTGTGGAGTTTGTTCTAACGGTGGGCACGCTGGTCACCACTCGGACAGATACATTCCTTGAAGGCAGCTCTTGAAGTTCTCTCAGGATGTCCCTTCCCTGCCGAGGACATACTGAAAGCATTAAAGACCCTTTTCACAAATACAACAAGATATTCAACAGTGTTTTTTCCCCAGTATCTTTGTGTTTTGGTTGACAACTCACAGGTGTGTCAGAGGAAGAGTTAACGTTGATGTCCTCCCCAGTTAAAGTCCAATAGAAAGAGGCCACATCCACTTGGTCAGTTGCCATGGAGATAAGAGCTTTCCAGATTTGTTCCAGAGGGATGCCAAGTGTTACATTGGCTTTATATTTCAAATGTTGAGGGATGCTCTCGACCAGGGCCATACTAAGAGATAAACAAAGACAAGGTCTCTTTAAACCGAACAGGAGAAAATTATAACTTAGAGAGTAAAGTAAGAGAATCATTAATCATTAATGGGAGATACTGTGTGTTTTGAGATACCACTTTCAAATTCTTTGCTCAAAACATCATGCCTCAAAATGAGAAGAATATGGACCACAGAGTATTCACTAAAGTGATCTTATGGAAAGAAAAAAATGGTTATCATTTTATTACAGAGTATATACTGTATTTAACATTTCAAACAGCAGTTTTCTTACAGAAGGTGCATGAGAGATCTATTTTGTATCATCCCATACAATAGGTCTAAAGTTAAAATAAACTTAAGTTTATAAGTTTAAAATATCATTACTATGATTAAAGCCCATGTTCAGTCAGTCAGTCAAGACAAAGCAAATGTACAGTAATTCAGCCATCAACCAATACATATGTAACTGTTGCTGTATATATACATATACAGGCTTATAATTCCTATATACAGTATAGAGGACATTTCTTAAGATCTTACATACCCCAAAGTGTTTTATGCAAAAGTAGGTCTCTATTTCTGAATGGAGGAATTAATTTATCCATCTACTGTATCTATCCATTTACCTTTTCATCCTCTGTCCCACAAGAGTACCTTCACTTTTAAACAGTAGTCAACCAGTTTGACTTCAACTAGTGCATTTATGTAAGTTACTCTCGACTATTACAGTATTAAGCTCACCAAGGTTTATTGTATCATAGCAGCAGAAGAACGTTTTCAGCCTATCCGTCCCTAGTGGCCATTTAAAGGCACAGCGGTGTTTACAGACAGTGAGCCGCTTCAGTGGGATTATTACCTGCACTGGTCCGTAGAGAAATTGCTCCCACCAGATTCCTGAGGAAGTGTCTCATGATCTTTGGGGGCCCGTGGTCTTTCCAGCACAGCAATGGCAAGCAGGATTCCCAGGACCGTCAAACAGCCCAAAACCACGGCTAATGTCACACAGCTGGTTGACCTCTAACAGCATGAAGTTTGATAGAAAAATACTGTAAGTCCAAGAATAAGAAAAATGTGTCCGACAAAACAAAGAGAATAACTTGGTGAATATTTGAATTAGTCCTACCCCTTTCTTTGAAACATAACTGTCATGAAGGCTTGTATACATAGAGGTCATTTTTCATGTCAAGTGCTGCTCGCCTATTAAAAGTTCAAAAGCAGGAAATCATTGTCTGGGTCAAAAAACAAACACAGATCTCATAATTCTGACCACTCTAATGACAGAACTCACATGTTTGCAGTTTAAATGGTTTAAATCTCATAACAGGTTTGGTTTTTAAAGCATTGAAATAAACTTACACAAAGCAGATGCAGATACCTCTCCACTACAAAAATAGTTTGCAGCAAACTTGCTTCTTCCCCTGGAGCATTCACTCGAAACTGAGCTGAAGCGATAGCTCTGCTGTTGAATATATCACTGCACAGTTCCTGTTTTTAACTTTCATTTCAGGTTGAGACAAGTATTTATTTATTCAAAAGAAAAAGTGTAGAGTGAATAGAAGTCATGAAACAAAATGACTTTGCTAATCAAATTTATTTGAAAAACCTGACATCAGCTAACAAATTACACAAATAACCGAACATAAACGCCAGCTAACAAGACAGCAAGATTACAACCAAATCATTCTGGAGGAAAGGAGAGGAAACGTATATACACTGTCAAAATTAAGGACACAAATTTGACAAACGAAAATTACATTTCAGCTCTCTGACCGTAGATGGTGTAAAGCAAAGGGGAAATACTAAACCATAGAACAATAGCAGCAACATCATTTCTGCTCGAGTCTGTAAACAACCACTGTGGCTGCATGGGACATCACCCCACAGCTCTGTGGCACTTATAGGTACTTCCCACATACAATCACATGTACAATCTGGACTAGGAAGAGTGAAACTTGCTGGTGTACTGGGTCGCCTTCTTTCCTACTTCAACAGCATCTAATGTTTACAATCTTTCGCAGGAGAGTGAAAGCTTTCAGTTTGCAGCATATCAGGTGGAGGGGACAATGTTGTACTACATTAGTGCAAAAGACAAGATTGAGAGGTCGGTGGTACATATGTATTTAGATTCTGACATACTGAACAGAATACTCTAACAATCAGACTTACAGTTTCACACAATTTACTTTGTCAGCTTAAATGATAAAATGACATTACTTCTCCTGTCATGTGAGGACCCATCAGAAGTGACCTTCTTTTCTTATCTTATCTTCTTATCTTACCACAATGCTCTGAAAGCTCGTAAACATATGAAAGTTTAGGTGAAGTGTGATGAGCTCAGTACAAACACAGGGAGTCCTGTCAGTCATTTTATGATCGTCTTTGGCCAAACCTCAGAGTGCTCTTCAGATGTGGAAAACAGCACAACAGAAAACAAGTGTCAAGTCCTCCGACTGTGTTCGACACAAATGAAAAACACACTTTTCAGAAAGTGGAGAGGCCAGGAATGCTTGAAACCCTTGTTTTATAGCCACTTGAGTTTGTGGTTGCCAGGTGACTAAACTCCCTCCTAGCATTCCTGATGAAGTTTAATCTCCAATTGGACAAAATACAGTATCCACCTACTGAGGAGGGCCTGGACAGAGTCGTTAAACTGGTACATATTAACAAAATAAATACAAAATAAATTGGCTGGTAGCAACTGTGTAATATAACATTAATTGGTCTGGCACTAGAGTCTGCTAACTCTCCCAAAGTCATGTCTCAGTTACAGTGTCTCACAAAAGACCCCTAATAAATACTTTACATTCTTTGATAAATCTGGTCCACAAAGAGAAAGGTGGCAATGACAAAAACATGGAAAACAATATATAAGGAAATATAATGGGTTTACCGAGGATACAAGAACACAGTACACTACGATCTGCAAGGTGTTACTGTAGTTCTTTCGACCCAAAACAAATACAAATCTACGGATATTTCCTCAAATATGCGATTTGACACAAAATCTAGAAACCTTATTTATTACTAGATTTCCCTGAGATGATTATGCTCAGGCTGGTTTTCAAATAAACCAAGTAAGTACAATGAGCTTTTAAAATCAGCAATGCTTTTCATATCATTGACAAATAATGAGGTCGACCTTTAAAACAATCAAGTATAGTTTTGAGGCCAGTCAGAGGTGACTGGAAGTATTTTGGTACTTCCTTAAATCAACATCTCATATGTAGGCTTCACTGTGAATTACACCACTGTGTAGGTGTGTAGTGCTCAAAGTGCAGTACAGTAGTGTGTATGTTTGGATGTACAGGAGGTTACAGTTCTATGTATCACTTCCCCCTCCCTTGGTTTCATTGAGTGCACAATGGTCTGACACCTGGGTTTGTGGGGTTTACAGCAGAGGTTCAGCACTGGTGGAACCTTCACGTTTGTGTCACATCTCAGACCAAATATCCCTCTCTGAGATCGTCTGGTGTTACAGCTGCTCTCCTGATACTCTCACCGGGCCTTGGGCCGCCACCACGTTTGGTGGCAGAGTGGAGTGTTCTAAAGTCTTGTGAGGTGGGAGGTCTGGAGGGCCGGACTCCAGATGAGGAGGAGACTGCAGAGGCTAAGGACTTGGATGCTTCAGGCTGCTCACTGGGTTCCATGACTGTGTTAATGACTGGGGGGGGACGGACGGACAGAAAATTTAGTTTTTAGCTGATTATTTGGGTTCGTGATACAAAAAGTATTATGAAGATTGTTTATGATATTTCAATTATTTGTATTTATGTTGTTTATAAAAGGAAAAGCTTGACTCACCCTCAAGTTGTCGTTGAACTCTCCGGAGTTCTTTCAAGATAGACATGATTTCCTGAAATACAGATGTCCAACATAGCTCAGACAAACATAATTAATTAGCATACATACTTTTGTTAATTTTCAAGTTGATAGTCACAAACCTTGTTGGAGGTTTTGACAACGGGAACATCATTGTCAGCATTGACCTTAGTCTCAATTTCTTCCCAGATATCCATCCTGTCCTGGAACAGTACCCTACATGGATAATGCCAAATTCAGTTAGAAATTGGGCTTCTTACAGTGTTCTTTAAAAACATTTTTTGTTCAAAAAAATGTTGATTTAGTCTGGAAAACAGAGCATGAGAACCTCATGAAGCTTTTTAATTTAGGTGATTTAGAAGAACTAAAGCCAATCAAGGTATACTAAAACATTTTTCATCTTTGGTATCATTTTATTTTTTAAGATTAAATAAAGGTTGGGGGGAAAAAACTGGCTACATATCACAATGGAAATCTTTAAACACCAACGCTTTAATCTGCATCTAATATTCAGAAGATTACATCTCAGTCCCATATTGTCAGTGTGTTGACTAAGTTACACTAGTTTAAAAAAAGATTACTGGCTCAGTGCAGTCTGGTTGTCAGGCAAGATCAATAGAGTTTTTCATCAAACCCAGATTAAGCATGGGAATAAAGGATGTTTATATACGTTTGTGTTATGTGTGAGTCGTTATCATCTTACTTAATTTTGTCAGCAAGTTCCTCAGTGTTCTCTCTGATGATCATGATGATCTGAGACACTGGGTTCAGCATCAGATGGTCCACAATGACCTGGAGATAAAACAAAATACTTAATAATGATGCCCCAGTGCTAGCAAAAGAGAGGTTTGAAAAATTAAGTGAAGCAGCATACTGCTGTCAGACCTCGTCTCTGCTCCGAGCTCGCTGTCTGGAGCTCTGTTCATGGTCACTTGAGCTCTGGTCAGGTTCTCTTGTAGATGTAGAACTTGGTGGGACTCTCTGGTAGTTTAATCCAGCCTCTGGAATACGATGAACCAGCTGCAACACAATCAGACTTAGAATTTAGTGTTAGGTGTTAGGTAGTCCCTTATGGCTGATGTGTAAGCGAGGCAAAGCGATAAAACCATAATGCACCAATCTATACCAACCACAAGTGACTCATTTGACCATGTAGGGAATTTTGAAAGATGTGTTACATAACTGCAGCCGATCTGGATCACCAAAGTAGAGCAATGTACTACATAGCAAAAGCACAGAGACAGTTCCTCTTTCAACAAAAGAATATACTTATACAGAGTAACGGTTGTTGTACCTGTTCGTGAGCGGTCACTGTGGAGACGGGTGCGCTGCTCTCCACTCCAGGGCTTTGTGGATCACCATCACCTGCCACGTCGTGGATCTCTCTGGCCAAGATAGCTAGGTCTTTAGCCAGGTCTTGACTCAACCTAGCAGGGAGGGAAAAATGGCTGACAGACATAAGAATTATCTTTATATTTATATTATTTTCTGCTGAATGTGAAATCCTTGATCTCTTCAGTCTCTTTGCACAGATGTTCCATAACAGAGTTAATTGACTGAAATGTTGCAGAAAAGGCAGCAGCTTGTATCAGTCACATAATCACCTTGAAATTATTTTAACACAATGTGACCATATACACAACACCGCCAACACTGCTGAAGTCCTCTGTTAAGAAAATTAGAAACTATATTCATATCAGAATATCTTGGTCTTCTGTGTGCTATTGCAGTAATTTAACTAACTCAAGGCTGAGCAGTCAAAATGCCATTACTGATTTAATGTGGTATTGGCTCCCTAGTCATTAGCCTTAATGGAAAAATGCTGAAAATAAGTGTTAAATGCTGCATGTGTCAAACCATCTTTTGCTATAGTAACATCAATATAACCTTTGGACATCATATTAGCATGCGCACCTCAAAAAAGGTTGGTTCGTAGTATCGCTTACCGTGCAATCTCAGCACTGTGGTTGGACCAATTGTTGAAGGTGTCTCCGTCATGGTTCTCCTCCTCAGAATCTCTGCTGCAAGGTTTCGGACGCAGGGCGACCACCGGCTGAGGCCGAGGCCGATTTCGTGGGCTATGGGAAGCTGAGGAAGGTTGGGAGCGTTTGTGTTTAGGAGTGCTCTGGTTTGAGTCGTACTCCTCATCTGAGGTAGAAGTATAGTCAGAGCCTTTCTGTCGTCTCCTGGAGCCTTGGTGTCGTGAATTGGTTTGAGTTACAGAAGATGAGGATAGAGAAGTTGGGAAAACATAAGAGAAAAAGAGATACCATCAAAGAATACAAGCAAGAGGAACCACAAAGTTTTTTTAGATGCTGTCACCAAAATCCTCCCCAGAAAAACAGAAAGGTTGCTGTGGAAATGCTCATTTGTACAACAAAATTTGATCAGAACATTTTTCAAATTTTCAGACTCAAAATCATTTATAAACTGAATGAGTACTTGAATTCCACAGTACAGCAGGTAAGTAAGTACCAGACAAGTACCATACAGAGAAGACCGTGTTGTGTGGCATAAAGCATTTTGTACATGGTTAGTATTATAATCTTCACACACACACAGAATCCTCAAATCACCACAAACTGCATGAGAACACAGTGCAGATGAAGAAAAATCTAATTTTATCTTGTAGTATGAGGAAATCGTGCAAGCGCAATGAAGAACGCATGTCTTCGACTGTGTGGGCATGTTCAAACACACCTGCCATTTTGGTTCAAATATGTGCAGCAGCACCAAGCGCAAAACAGCTGGCTGGAGGGGAATATAGATCAGAGGGTGTGGTGATAAATAAATAAAATCTCAGCCAGTCACATCACCACTCTCATCACTCTCAAACAGCTGTGCCAATCACTGTGCATGACAACAGACCAAAATAAATTGCAAATTCTCCAGGAAATCACATTGTTGCCTGGAAGGTGTAGAGTGGCACGACGTGAACACACACACACACACAGCACCATAAATCTGCAGATGGTGTGGTTCCTTTTAGCCGTTAATACGTACAATGATGATAGAAATAAATATTATCATATAGTTTAGTGAAGCAGCATTAATCTGACACATAAATAATAATTTGCAACGAAATGATTCTGCTCATTCCGTTGCAAATTTCTACATCATATCTTATGTGGCACAGCAGCATTTGCTTCCTAATGCATTTCAAGAACACCTTTTTAAAATAAATTTGAAGAGGCTGCTGTGACACACAGGATTAATGAGCTCCGGTAATCTGATGTCTCTCGCATAAACAGGCACAATACCAAGTTAGAATGCACCCGTCCTAAGTGTGTGGTAATTATTTAGCAGCTGTATGTAATGGCACTGATTTCCAATCAGAGGCTGCAGATTCATCAACATGTGTCCTGCTGCTTTCAGATGGCTGCAGATATTTAATGAACATACAGCATAAAGCAACTGTGGACAACAGATACTGTAAGAATCACTCATATCAATGCAGATAGATGTACTGACGTTCCTGTTTTAACCACATTAAACATTTTTGATGCCAATTTAATTCAAATACCTCATTTGAATGAACCTCACGCCACAAGAAAAATGTCACGGTCAGGAAAATGTCAGTGTGCTGGTCGTTGCACTGCCACAAATACAGCTCTGGAAAAAATTAAGAGACCACTCCAAATTTTCCAAAGTTCATTTTACTCAAACACATACCTATAAATAGTAAAACCAGAGAACTGATCATTTTGCAGTGGTCTCTTAATTTTTTCCAGAGCTGTATAT
>JAVQJF010045364.1:0-20368 GCA_036023855.1 Gadopsis marmoratus | reverse complement strand
CACACACACACACACACACACACACACACACACACACACACACACACACACACACACACACACACACACACACTTTCTCGGTTGTGAACTATGATGCCATCAATACTTCTGGTCCAGGGTTCTTAATTCGATACAAGACTGTTTACATGGATCCATATTGCTGTCAGTAATAGCGGGTCACTTTCATCACAGGTTAACTCTGACTTTGGTTTCACATTCAGTGTTTGCTTACGTATATTAACTTATGAGTCTATAAAAGCACTTGTCGTCGGGAGTCTGGACACATCTTTGACTCCAAGATACACATAGTGTATGAGATGGTGGTAGATTTAGAAACAGAGATCTGCACGGCTACAATGCGGAATGTTTGCAAACTACATTAGGAGTCATTAAACGTGCTGCTTCTATGAGCACGGTGACTTTGTGGGATCAGATCGGACTCTGAATGCATGGATATTGCCGTCGTTCTCCTTGTACAGTACCTCATTGTAACTGTTGATGTTTATATTCTATGCAGTGTCTGTTTCCCCTGCTTTTCCTATCTGTTTGACCCCTGTGGGGCTAACCTGAGCTGGTCTGTGTTCCCCTAATATGGCTGCGATCAGGGCCTCCGGTGCAGTCACCCCACCACCTGGAGACACAGGGCTGCGGGGACTGAGAGGGCTGATTGCGGGAGACTGCACAGTGTTGAGGGAGACCAGGCGCTCCTTCTTAGCAGCAGGGCAGGGTGAGCGGCTGCGAGTCTGGCCTTCTTTGGAGCGAGAACAGAGGCTGAGGCCCTGCAGGGAGGGGAGGGGGTTGGAGGAAAGAGCAGGAACAGCAGGGCTGCGGCTACGACGGTGGCGATGGTGGTGTTTACCGTTCTTAGGGCTCGGGCTGCGGGAGTGTGGAGCCAGCAGAACCAGAGTGCTGTCGTCTTCTGAACTGACGTCTGAGCTGTCGGAGCGACGGGCAGTGGGGCTGTGGACTGGAATCTTTATCTGTTTAGGATGACCAAAGGTATGTATTATCAGCGAAGTGTCGTATCAAAAGTAAAACTAGTAATTGTGCTACAGAATGCCTCATGACATTGTTATTATTTAATTATCATCATTGATGCAAGAAGCATTTTACATACTTGTGGACATGTATACATCCATTCATGAAAATATCATGAGAAGCAGTGAGATGGCTCCTCGGATTTCTGTTACCTGAATTGGTGTTGACAATCCAACAATACTGTTCATATTATTACTGTAGTAACCCAGGATGTAGTCACAATCATCTCTTGGCAAATCCTCCTCTGAAAACGTCACCTGGTGAAGACAGGAATGGATAGAAATGAACCCTGAAAGCAGCTGTGGCACAAAGTAAATGTGAATTTAAGTATCTGACGCACCTGCGTTGCATGCTCTCCCTTGGCCCACATGTAAGCCTGGTAATCTTTATGATGTCTGAATCCAACCTGATCAGGAGTAACGGATATCATCAAACACTGACACTGGGACATTATACAGTATGAAGTTATCCTGAGCTTTTGAGCAAAAACAATTTGAGAATTACCTTGTATATCGCTACCCAGTCCCATGAGCTGCGCTGATAAATTGATGTAACAGTGAATCTGACTGTAGCATCTGAGACTTTACACCACTCCTTGTTAACCTGCAGTTCCACAAGGGGCATATCCACCTTGAATGGGAACTGGAAAAGAGAGTGTAGACAGTTAAAACGCAATCAATCAAAGTAACAAAACAAAGAGAGATGCCAACAACACATTTAGTTACAGTGTATTTGAGGAAACATTGTCTCACATGCAGTGAAAATAGAGCAGAAACAGGCTTGTGGTCACTGATGGTGAAGCCCATGTGACTTCGGTACACATGCTGGGTCACTTTAGTCGCCCCACCCAACCACGAGGTCAGACCCCGCTGCAGTGCTGCATTGTGGGTAGGAACTGGGGAGCCAGTGCGACGAAGGCGCCAGAGGATACGATCGGTCCAAGCAGGTTTCCGCTTCTTAGCACTGACAGAAAAGAAGGAAAGGGGAACAGACTGTCATAGGAGGGGGTTCACAGGCCTGCGCCTCGTTTTCTAGAAAAATAAAATGTCATGGAGAAAGTTTGTGATGGAGGCAACTGAACGGACCTGGTGTCGTACGTATGAGTGCCCACATCAAACTTATAGGTAGGTGGGAATTTGAGAGGTCCCTCCATGAAGCCTTCCAGGATGGACTCTGTGTTTTTTGCCATGTTGAGCTGTAGAGTAGACAAATTATGGGAGAAACAGAGCAGGTCACGTGCCTGGATGAATTAATTTCAGGTGATGTTTTGTTCCAGTTGTGCTGCAGTGCACCCTCTGTTGGCCGTGGTTGGAACTCAAGAGACAAACAGGTGATGCAAAGCCTTCCAGAAACATCTCCTTGTCTTTCCTCACCTGATCTCGCTCCAACAGAAGAGGCAGCTTATTGCTGTCGATGGCACATTTCACCACATGGATGTCATAGTCTTCGATACGGAAATTTAAATCCCCAAACCAAAACACGACACTGGGGACAGATATAAATACACCAAAGAACATATTAATTAAAAAAAAAGGTAGGATGTTGTTTTTTTTTTAACTTCTAAGAAAATGTGTGATTTGATTTTAAGCTTTATTATGTAATATAGCTTTCTAAGATTTATTCATCATAGACTGCTGCTACAGCTCAGGTCAGCTCTGAGACAGTTTGGTGAAAATAAAAATTAAAACAGAATATTTTATGAATGAATATGTGTGTTATGTATTCATGAATTCTGACTGCTAAATGATGGTGTGCATCTTTTTTATGGGTGGTCAATCTTCATGTTAAGTGTAAAAATTATGTCACCCACTCGTGGTCCAGTACACCGGTGGCAGTGCCTCCTTCAAACTGCTGCTGCTGCAAGATGCTTTCAAAGTCCTCCATCCGCTGCTCCAGGTTCCTCATGTGAGCTGGCAGGTGACAGTTGAGAAAGCACACCGGGTGGCCAAACATTGTCATCCTCACACTGACGCCCCCTTTATTCCCCTTAAAGTGAGAAAAGAGGTCACAGAGAGGACGCAGTGAGATGTGGATCCCTCATCCATAGCGTCTTTGAAATAAAATCAAATAAAAACACAGGCATGTATCAACCAAATATGTGTTCAGGGACAAAATGAGGATGTTTTTTTTACTGCCCCTGAGTCAAAGAACCAGAGAGCCAGACAGCCTGCTGCTGCACTGACCTCAAAGAGAAGGAGACTGCACCAGCAGCAGCCTGGGGTGATGCTGACATCAACACGCACGGGAAGGTCACACACTGACATATGCACCCACGCATGCACGCACCTGCTGGCAGGAGGGCGCACACAAACCACCTTTCACACCCCATCCGCCCCCTTAAACCCCCACTGACACAAATCCACCACAAATTTTGCAATGTGATATATGTCCGAGCAGAAGTCAGAGCAGTGCTCTTCAATGTGCAAAACATACCCAATATCCCCCAAGTCCTGTGCGTGTACTCTCTGTCTGCACACCTCTGAGGAATGGAAGATGGCAGAATTTAGAGAAAACCAGCAGCAGCACGCCCTGCATACGCTGGGACGCCACCTAAACGGATGGGATGGATGAAAAATAATATATCAATAACGTAAACTAGATTGTATAATGGCAAAAAAAAAGTACAGGATAAAAACAATCTGCAGTATGTCTTATATGAGTGACCTCAGATTTACTGACCAAAACATAGCCAAAAGGACTGAGCGTGTCCATGCAAAGCTCACTCCACTGGTCTGAAAAAAGAACATCCTTCAGCCGCTTGTTGATCATGGAGTTGACTTCCTGGAGTCTGTGTGGTGCCAGAAAAGCAGAGAAATGCCATCAACAATTGAAAATGAAACATTAATGAAAAGGACAGTGATGGGTAACAGGAGGGGACCGGATCAAAATGAACACAGATGACTGCGTGGGCACTCGCAGCTGTCTCCTTGGCACTGCTGAGCCTGGTAGAAATACTTGCTTACCCGATGATAAACATGTCGACGCTCCCATCTGAAACATTTGGTCCGAACAGAGAAGTGATGTCATCTGGCGGGACAGCAGATCCCACGTTCCATGTGACAATGTACACACTTTCAAAGGATAGAAACAGTGGAAATGCGGCATTAGACTTAAGTTCTATATATACTGTAGGGTGAAAGAGAACATAATATGTGCTGTAATCCTCAGAGAAATAGCTTTCTTCAGCGTTGCTGTATGGAGAAAAAAAAAGATAAGCACAATTAAGCACCTCTTTGTACCTCGATGATGACTAAGGTGTGTGTGTGTGTGTGTGGCAGAGGGAGAGAGAGTGCTAGAAGG
Source organism: Gadopsis marmoratus (assembly GCA_036023855.1). Taxonomy (NCBI): domain Eukaryota; kingdom Metazoa; phylum Chordata; class Actinopteri; order Centrarchiformes; family Percichthyidae; genus Gadopsis; species Gadopsis marmoratus. The sequence continues at coordinate 16,030 of JAVQJF010045364.1, read as the reverse complement.
AGAGAAAGAGATGGAACAAACTGTCTTTTGAAATTAAACTACAAGCCACACAACAGAAGCAACTCATTAGGGCTGCAACTAATCACTTCTCTATTAATCAATTCATCATTTGGTCTATAAAATGTCAAGGTCATGTCTTCTAATCTCTTATTTCATTCATTTATTATCATAGAAGACAAATAAAGGCAACAAATCCTCTGGGACCAGCAAATATTTGGCATTTTTGCTTGAAATATGAGTAATGATGAATCAGTTATTAAAATCTTCTAACCTTGAAAACATAATGGTTTTCCAATCATTCAAGACCCTATTCCTTCCATCAAGGGTACATTTTCAAGGTTAAAAATTTTACTTTTAAGACCACATCGGTGCATGGTTTTGCATGTTTTAGCACAATAACTACAAATCATATATTTACATTATTGCTAAACCTTTTGAAAAGAAAAACAGATTTAAGAATTTCTATTAATTTCAGTGGCCTATAACATGAAAATCAATGTTCAGTAACTGGAAATTTGATTGAGATAGAAACTATCACAGGAAACAGTCACCTTTATTTGTTTTTCATCACATGATCTTTCTGATCACGGACTGTTTTGAAAACTATCCTTGTTGATGCATTCAAGGACACGTTGATATTTAAGACCTGAGAGTTTGCTGCAGCAACATTTTAATGTCAGAAATGACCAAATTCACTTTTTTCTTTTCAAAATGTTTAGTGTTTGTTTACAAAATCTAATTTCCACACAACATAGCTCATCATTGTAATGCCGTTCAGCAGCAAACTCTCAAATCTTGAATCCTGACCAACCCTTTGACACCCGCCTATAACAATGTTTAAACCAGTAGCTGCTCACGACACAATTACCTGATGACAATAACATAACCCTTAAAATTTTAAAAATTAATTAATAAAAAAACCAAAAACACATTTGATGTGATTGATTACCTTTTCCATGCAAGTGAATTTTCAAACCACTGAAATTAACGGATGTACTTTGAACGTTAAGTATATGGGATTTTGTAGTTAATGCGTTTAAACATGCAAATCCACCAGTATGGTTTATTAGAATATGATCTATAGGATGAGAAATGTGTAGGACCAGCGTTGTTGCCATCTGAAGCTCTTTAGACATCTTTTTCTCCATCTCCTCACATTCTCCTCACATTTAAACAGTTTATACAAGCGTTCGTTGTTCATGAGTGAGGAACACAAAAAAAGTATGGCTCTGGGAAGTCAGCCAACAAAATGTGGCTGTGTCACTCTGTCAGGTTCATAAAGCTCTTAGTGAAATTTGCAGCTTTGATTCATGTGACATGGTGTGGCACGCATTCTTACAGCCACTGACTGCAGGACAGCGCCTGCAGCTGTATTTCGACGCGACAGGGTGAAAACATTCACAGAATCTATTTAAACCCTTGTGGAAATCACACATGCAATATAAAAATGTTTAAATAAAGGTGTTGTCTCACCTGAAGTCATTGTTCTCTCCGCCTGGCTTCTCGGATTGCACTTGGCTCTGTGTTGAGCTCCCATGTGAGGAGGTCTTCTGTGGCAGAGGACTGAAGCTGGGTTTAGGGCTGAGGCTGGAGGGCAGGCTGGGGTTGGGGCTCAGGTAAGGCTGGCTGGTGTAAGACGGAGGGCTGTGGGGACTGTGAGGACTGTGGTGGGAGAAGGAGGACTCTGTCGGGGAATGCGGCAGGATGCTGGCACTCTGAGGTCCTGGTATACAAGCTGGGATCAAATCAATTTCTTTGGAGGGGTCAACTGTGATTCTGGTCGTCTTTGGAGCAGGTTTAGTTCCAAGAGCAGTCGGTCTTGGCCGGCTTATGCTTGCCAGAGTTGCTGGAGTGGACCCAGACTGCATTTGGTCTGTCACGTTCATGGGCGCAACAGCAGCCTGCATGGGGCTCAATCCAGACGGTCTCTTGCGCAGCTCTGATGGGCACATGAGCGGGGGCTCCTGGATTGCGAGCTGTGGCGGTAAACCTGGACCAACTCCGATCAATGGACAGGGTCCAGGTTGTGCTTTGGGCCCACAAGGGTCAGTGCTGACTTGTTTCTGCTGAGTGTGATCCATCAACCTGCAACAGGCAGTATGTGGGTAATTATAACACAACAGTGTTTTCTTAATAGTGTTTGAAAGAAAAGACAAGACCGTGGCGCCTTGTAGAGAGTATAAAAATGACACACAAGTGACTTCTGCATTCTTTGCTCTTCACCATGTCTTGAACCTGCCTCCACTTAGGTCACAGAACCTCGATATCAGTCAGTGAGGCCTTGGCTCTCAGGAGAAACAGCAAAGCAGGATGCATTGAAGCACATTAAATATTAGCTAAAGCTGTCAGATAAATGTAGTAAGATATTTTCCTCTGAAATGGAGCGAAGTAGATGCATAAAGTAGCATAAAATGGAAACATTCAAATGAAGTACAAGCTATAGTTAAGTACAGTACTTGAGTAAAATGTACTTAGTTATTTTCATCCTGTGGGCTGAGGAATTAACTCCAACATTAATTAGCCCCTGATCCTTTTCACAAAGCAAAATACAGAACTGTTGGTGATCGTTATGGGATGGTATCTCAGTGTGAAAGGCTCTACTGCTCATCGTTCCGCTACCATGTGATCGCAGGTGAGTCAGAGGGGACATGAGATGGGACACACAGCTGCAGATAATGGAGCACACCAGACAATGTCAACAGACACTGTAGGTCAGGAGGAAGAGGATGTAATGGGAGGACAAGGGCCTCCCACCATTTTGTTTATGTGCCCTCCCACACAGAAATGATACACCTCTTTCAATCATTCATGATATGCAAATTGGAATCTCTTTCATGTGACCACGGTAGTAACCTGCAAAACAGAGCTTTGAGGCCTAATGGTTTGTACTGAATTCACTTTAAAAGTGAAAGGGCAACTTCCAGACCTTAAATAACACACAGCACAAGTGAGCCCCTCTTGTATTTAATAGTGCACGAGCCTGTTAAGTCTGAGTGACAGCTCCGCGGTCTACAATGCTATAGGGAACCTGGACCCGTGAAGAAGCACAGTATTACATGCAAAAATCAACACAAACACGTAGCTGCAGTGGCCGCCGTGTCACAGTCCACCCCGTGAAAACATATTACCTTTCATCCGTTTTTTTTTTTCTTTTTTCTTATTTCCAAGGTGAACCGCAAAGGTGATCTCACAAATTCACCGAGGGGACGATCATCTGTATCCTTTTGTCTCGCACTTCAATCAACGCGACGGGGGTGTCACACACACACCAAAAAAAAAGAAAGAAAGAAAACAAGATCGATTAATGGTCCGGAGGCGGACCGACCCAGCCCGACCCAGCAGGACGGATGCGAGGCGCCGTTGCTTCCGCGGCCGCCTCGGTGCAGGACCGTGCAGCAGGGCTGTCAGGACAGCAGGCGGTCACGCTGGACGTGGTCCGGACTCTTGCATGCTGATGTTTGTACCACAACACAGCAGCCGAACGTAGCTCATCCTACTTTTCGCGGTCTGCAGCGCAGTTGTCCCGAGCAGCTGTGCACTGCTCGGTCAGCATCCCGCCTGCACCTTCAGCGCACACCGGCCGCACGCCGACCCATCACAGCGCGCTCTCAGTGCACCTCTCTCTCTCTCTCTCTGCACTCTGGGTGGAACATATGAGCATCTTGGGGGGGGGGGGGGGGTAGTAGGATAGGCGGATAGGCAATGTGTGGTAGGCTATCAGTGACGCATTAGACTGGCGTTAGAGAATTGATCAGCCAATAATGAAATGTCAGCTTGGTAAAGATACCTATCTGCTCCATATGTGGTATCTATCTGCAAAGGGCGCTCCAGCTCTTTGGGGCTGGTCTGGGCACAAAATCACGGACACCCTTAAAATAACACTACTTTTGTGCTTATTATATGCAGTAATATTTTTATAGACGCTATGTCAAAAAAAGGCGTTGATGTAGTGTAGTCATTTTGAGGCCCCATGTTTGTGGCGTTTCATTATGAAGGTGAGATTTTCCTAATATTGTCCTGATTCCCAATATAGCCTCAAAATGCATATTGATTGCAGTTAGTGACATTGTGACCAAACGCTCAACTAAAAAAACAATACGTTTTTTTTAAAGACAACATGTGATGATGATGATTATTATTAATAGTACATTTATTTCTGGTAGTACTTATGTAAAGTACGGAAATTATTTGGCAGATGGTGAAATCTGTCAATATGCCCATTACAAAAGCTGCTGTAATTAGGCTATTTAAGGAATCCTCAGTTTTAAAGGGGTATTCCAGCTATTTGCTCTTCCTGTCAGTGAATGCTCCATGTCTTTTAAATTCAAAGCCCCAAGTTTAGTTTTTATAAGCTTTCTGTAATAAATTTGAAATCCCACGCCGAGATAACCCCAATTCATGAGGGTTATTTTTCTGACACGTTATAAAGCTCCTTCCAGAGCCACAGAAAACATTAGATAGCCTTTGAACTCCAAAAACCACCAAATAAAGTGCACCCAGTTCAGTCAGAGGAAGAACTCCAGCATTTCATTTGACATGCAGGCTGAGTATGGTACTCCTAAAGGAGAGTGAACAGAACTTCATGTGTAAAATCAGTGGAGTGCCCCTTTAACTGTATACAGTTGCTTGATATGGTATCAAGCAAATAAAATACTTTGGTATCTACAGTACCATTTAGATTAACTTTCAGATATAGTTAGAGAACAACAGAATGTATAATGAAAAGGATATTTATTAAACATGTCTTTAATACTCACACACTCAGGCCCTCAACAGCATCATCATAAAATGTGTTCCCAGACGCTCTGTGGCTCTGACTGTGATTAATGCAGATGTGTAATCTCATTGGAATTTACTGATTCTACGCGCCAGCTGTCCACTAAGCGCACATAGACACCCTTAAGTTCCTGCTAACACACAAACCCATACAAATACCACATTAGGCACTGTGCATTTACATTCACATGATGCGTCAGCCAGACATGTCAAATACTTCTCCATCATGGCAACTCAAAGATCACTGTCAGAATGTAAATATTTAGTAGAAGAAGGTGCATAATATTATGTTTTGGACCTCAGTTCATGCTTATGTGTGTATTAGCTGTAAAAATTGAAATCACATCCAATCATGAAGGCTGTCTGACTTCTCAGCCTACAGTCGCTTCTTGGTTTTGACCAGGCCTTTCTCCACCAGGGAGCGGTAGAACTCCTGGATATACGTGTAAACACACTTCCAGTCTGGCTCTTTCATCCGAACTAAGTCATCAGCGTCCAGCAGAGGGGGGCAGCCTGCCAGCCTCCTGCAGACAGACAGCGAGTGTCACTGACAAAAGACTTGAGACAAACAATGACACAGAACTGTAAAGTCACTTTGTTATCATCTGCAATGCACCGCTGGAGATTGCTCCAGACAAGATACTTCTGCTTCTTCAAATAAGGAATGAGAGCTCACTCTGCAGTGCTGAAAGCCAGCTGGAAGTTTTCCCTGGGCTTGTTGGGGTTGAGGATGGAGTACTCGAATGCATCAGGGAAGAACCGGTGCACCAAGGCGCAGAAGGCTATGCCATCTTTCCAACTTGAGGAGAAGTTATGGATGTCCACCCCCTGTTTCATAAGAAAGGGGAATCCGTTTGAAACACATAGTGGCAGAGAAAGAGGCATAAGGGGCAGAGCTTTGTATAGCTCCACAGGACAATAATTCACAGGCAAAGAGAGTCAGGGCATATTTACCTCATATGGCTCTGTTTTGGCCCTGCACCAGTCCAGAAGCATCTGTTTGACATTTTTAGCATTGGGCGCTCCAGCAGAAGGACATTTCTGTGCTGAGGCTACAGCTGGACTGGCCTGGCTGAGGAGAAGAAACAAAGACAAGAAGATACACACTGCATGTACAGAAAGTATGGCGTTACCTCATTTTAACTTGCTTTGCATAAGAAAGGTTTTTGCTCTTTTTTTACACACAAGTATACTTTGCTTTGCAGCAGTTGGGCTCCCATCCGGAATTACCATTTCATGGATGTGTCTAATAAAAAGGTCATTAAGTTGCAAAAACACGCAACTTATATGGGCATGTCTGGGAATGCTTTACCTGTTCATAGTTGTTGTTTTAATTCTGCTTTGTATAGTTAACAAACCCAAGCATGCAAAATTGACAGTTGTCTCACCTGCCTGCTGTCTTGTTTAAAGGAGCGGAGGCTGATGGAGAGGGCTGGCCTGACGGCTCTAACGAGATGCAGAGAATTAGAATCAAGAAGCTCTCATCAGTGAAATAAAACATTAAAATATCTCAGCATGCCTGAGAGCATCCAAAAGTAAACATACTGTTTGTTGGTGGCTGCTGGTTCATGGACGCTCTGCCTATGCTAACAGCTCCGCCTGTTGTTCCTCCTTTGCTCAGGCCCTGCTGTCTCATGTCCTGCTGCCTCGACCCCCGCTCCTGCTCTCGTTTATCTGATGAGAGACGATGGAGGATACAGAAAGCAAGCAACGCAGCAGAGGAACAACGGAGACATCATTATGGTAATTCATGGCTAACTTTTGCATGGGAGCAAGCATCAGATTCTACCTCTCTTTTTCTTGAGCAGGTCCCTCAATGCAGCACGTAACATTCGCCTCTCGTCAAAATCTGTTGCATTGTCCAGCTAAAGAGATAATGGTTAAAACAGTGAGAGATTATAAAGAAACACAAAGCTCTGAACAGCTTTAAAGAGATATTGTATAATGACTGAACAACAATCCATACATACATATAAGAGATCTGTAATCACTTTCTTTTAATTTAGAAAAACACATTCTTCCCATGCATATACATACTGTAAATACATAATATTGTATTACTGGGTTAAAGGTTACCTAATTTAATTTAAGTAAGAAAGGTCTCAGTCAGAGTGATGACAGAAAATATTTAGCAAATACAAAAGGTTCATTTAAAACTTTATATTAAAGAAGATCTGTAAGAATTGAATTCCCTCCTTACGGCACTGTTTGCATCATCTTTGATGAGGTCAGTTGACCACCATATTTTTCCTGAAAGTCACAAATCGCAGGCTCACCATCTTGTTGAGAACCTCTTCATCCTCAATAGCAGCCAGTTGTTCGCTGGTAACAGATGTTGCTCCAACATCAGTTTTTGACTCCATGTCTGGATCATGCAAAACAGATTTTCTTACTTTCTCTTTTTTTTTAGGAATATTGAACTGGACAAAAACTTTAAAAGAAAAGTAAAGACCCATAAACACACTTGGTAAAACTGAAGAGAAGATTGTTCTCACATGGCCTGAAAAATCGCAAGTTTATCATTCACATACAATTGAAAATGTCTGAACTATTTATACAGACCAAACAGACAATGTTTACGCTAAACAATGTGCAAATGTCATTCACAGAGCATGAAATCACATCGCTGTAATTCAAATATGAACAGCTGTGAGTCTTAACAGACACAAACTGAGCAGCCATTGGAAAGAAATGTTTGTATTACTGAAATACCCCACAGTGTATCTCAGCAACTGGCTGAGCGCAGCATAGAAGGGGGAAAAACACGTACAAATATAGTAATGTAGTGAAACGAGACCATTGCTAAAAAAATGATAAAAGATTAAACTATGCACTCGGACGCATGGACAAAGGGAGTGGCAGCAAAGCTTAATGCCACAAGATGTGAAGAATAAAGTAACTAAAATGTGAGAAGTAAACACTGAGAATAGTGACTGGTGGCTGTCGATGTGTAGTGTCACTCACCTGTTTTCAGGATGCAAACTTGTGTCTAGTGGCGTTTTTTGGGCTTTGTAGGTTTTCAGCGCTCTCCTCCCCTCGATCCTCCTTCAAACTTGTCTGGAGAGCTGTGAGAGCTCAGCATTGACATCACACCTCACACTGCAGCGCTTCATAAGGACGCATGTTTGGACGGCGAGCAAAAGTTGCTTACATGAGCCACCCAAGATGGGAAGGAGGAGGAAGAGGACGAGGAGGGAGAAACGCATCAGGCCCTCATCCATCATCCTCTGTCACCCTTCAGCAGAGTCTCTCCTCCTCTTGTCACTGCGTCCTGGATGATGTCATGTGAAACTTTATGGACCAAGCTCTGCTGCAGACAAATCTTTTGGGTGGCAAACAAAGAGTTAACAAGGGCACAAAATTGAGGAGCACTGCCTTATTCAGGCAAAAGGCTGACCAGTAGCCCCCTGTTTACAGACACAGAGGACAGAGCACACACACACTGGAGACACACTTCTTGCCTAACTCTATCCCTAATGGTTTACATTAGACAGACAGATACAAACACACAAATCTGGAAGAAAACATTATTAACAAAATACACTCTCCAACATCAGCAGCGATTACCTGTTTATTAAAAGTGAAGGAAGATATGGAAAGTGATGAAAGGAATCGGAAAGCAGACAAATTGCGCCACCAAGTGTTGAACACTCAACTGCTACATAATGACCTCACACTGTGTGACATCATGCTATGTGGTTCACAGGGCTTTTCGCAGCAGACATTTTGACTTGTCATAGTAGAAAAGGCACAGGTGTTACTAACAACGTTAATGATAGCTCTGTTCTGTTAAAGTGTCCCTGAGAGTCAGGACCGTGTGACAGTGAGGCAGCACGAACAATACCAGGATCCTGGGACTGAAGCAGCTAAATGGAATTAAGACATGATTAATTTATTATTTACACTTCGATTTTAACACTGTGACATGTCAAAATAGGGCCTACACCGGTTTCTGGAGACATGTGCTTCGGAAATGATGAATCGCCTAGTAGATCAACAGAAAATTAATCTGCAATAATTTTAATAATGGATTATTTGTTGAAGTCATTTTGTGAAGCACAAATGCAAAAGATTTGCTAAGTTCCAGGCTTTCCAGTGTGAGGATTTTCTGATGGGATTGCTGATTTACATCATTTCAAATGGAAAAAAAGCATCACTTTGAGCTCTACAATGTTCAATAGGTGTTTCCTGTTTTATAGAGTAAGTCCTTAATTAAAATCAGATGAATCAATAATGAAAATAATCAAAGGCAGCCTTATCTGTAACCTGGATGTTATTGAATGGCTACACATTTTATTATTGCAGACAACAACTCGGACAGGAATGAGGTGGTTGGTTTCATTACTGTTTATTGTACCAGTCCATTTTGTTTTTTATTCAAGCAATGGCAGATCATGTGAATATGAATCGCCTGTGTCTTTGCCTGTAAACAGAAGCACCTGTGGCAGCTGTTGGCATTCAGAGCATTAACCAAACAATTTGACAAAATGAAAAATCAAAATCGCTCCTCTCTCATCTACAGTATGTCCAAAAAAGACATGAGGCAGAGGCAAACATTTCTTTCTTAAACCAGTAGTTTTAAAACCAGCCACATGACTATAAAATACATAAATATAATAAAATTATTATTTACACCCAACTAGCAAACAATCAAAACCAGTATGTACATAGGAACAGTGTTTGTTGCCACACACTCAATACCTACTTAACATTATATCCATGAGAACAAGCAGCCAAACCTGCCAAACTTCCAAAACTGTGGTTATAAAACCAAAAATATGACCGTTGGCTGTTCTGATCATAGGCCAACCTGAGAATGCGTTTTACAATATGTTGACATCGGTGATCAGATCCCTCTTGAACACAACAAAATCCATCATCCACATGCTGCAGTTTTATTATTGTTGGTTGTTGAAAAGCTGCTTGATCTCAGTCCAATAGTTAAAAACTAATGAACACAAGGGCATAACAAGTCCTATTTACAGCTGAGGTATTCAGTAATGTAAAACTAATAAAACTATCTCCTGTACATGTTTAAACTTGTAATTGAGGATTGCTGACACCATGTATTATTTTGAAATATTAAGCCAACAAAGCCATTTACCAAACCGCAGAATAAAACCGTTCTGTATGTTTCTTGCACTATTCTTCCGAGTGAAAAGCACCTCGGGTCCATTAGATATGTCATTTTATGAATGGCACCTTCAAGTAAGTCTTTCAACACACAATCCTGCCTGCAGTTATTTTCATGCCGAAATATGCAGAAAATGTGACTGCATGGCTTTGTTATATGTTGTCTCAAACTGGATGTTAGCATGTCCGGTCAGACAGAAGCAGTATTATCACACAGGCTTTTAAAGCATACATTTGGCATGCCTTACACGTAGGAGAGGAGTGTACGGTAACAGGCATCCCAGATCATTTAAGATGCTTTCAGGAGCAGCATGCAGTCTTCTGACTAGTATACCTGACCTGTCCTGAAGGACACTAGTGCCATCTAAGATCCCATGTACGCATGTGCAAGACACTTGAGGACCAAAATCTACAGCATTACAAAGCCAGTGATTGCTATGGTCACTCATAAATATCTTCCACATACATATTAAAAAGGGGAATAAATTATGTTTTGTCACGAAATAAAAGGAAGCAAGTAAAATGCTTTCTAAATACTGAGCGAAAACATAACACTGTCCAGGAGAAATCCGTTTTGCATGATGTGCTGGTAACCAACTTTCTCAAAATGTCACCCACAAAGAGGAAAGAAATTAAACCCAACAAGTGACATGGGTTAGGATTTAAGAAGCGACCTTAAAAGGACAGCTCAATCTTCATCTTCCTCATCTCTCCCACAGGGGGAACGGGAGCTAAAGTCGAATGACACTCCTTAGAGAACTAGTGAGCCTAATTATTGAGGAACGCTACAGTGAGCGCACTGTTGTAACAGAAGGAAATAATTGGAGTAATTCTACAGAGACCTGTCATTTAAAGACGGCAAGAGAACCAAATGTAGGACTTAATTGGGAAGCCACAGAGGTTCATAGGAGAGGACGAAACACAGCATGCAGGCGTCTTATCAAAAAATGTGCTTCAGTAAAAGAAGAGTCATCTCAATGCACAGAAATGTCGACTTCGTCTATCACTGTAACTTCTGCCTCTAAACAAGTTTTAGCATCCTTATTTAACTAGGTTTCCACTTCTCATACCAACAGAAACAAAAAGCTGCCAAAAAACATGTCAGGGCCAGGTGAATGTCAGGTAACAGTACTATATATTAGTCTATAGAGAACAGTACTATATTTTTATTACAAATTGTGCCCGTTCAGATTTGAGGCAGAGTGCTCAAGGTCACACAAGGCTCTCTGCGCCCTACAATATCCACGACGGCCAGCCAAAACACTGAATAGAGCCCTCTGCAAACGACAACATTTTCACAGTGGAGTAGTACGAGTGAGTGTGAATACCTCATGAGGTATCAAAACAGTTTAGTGCGCTCATGCATGCATATACCGCTATAGGCTATGTATGAGTGATTTACAGATGACGGAGAGAATTTAACCATCACCGTCATAAACAAAAGGCAAGCATGTCCTCTCTGCAGACTCCTCTTCTGTGTGACCAGAAGAGAAATAAATTGGCAGGGCGAGGAAGTTAAAAAATAAAATATCTGTCAAATTATCAGTTATAAAGGTCACACTCCCTTTGCTGCTCTTGACCACTTAGACAATACATTCAACATTTTATGCTTTCCTTCACCCCTTCAGTTCAGTCAGTCTTGTCTTCCTGTTTCTCGTCCGTTCTCTGCTGATGATATGTTGGTTGAGATGCGCTACCCAAATCCTCTCCACTTGTTGTGTGAAAATCCACCTGTCTTGACTTTTTAGCTTTGGCCTTGCGTGCGTCTAGGTAGCCGACGATAAACTCGGAGTTCTGATAGATAAGCATGCCAGACAATGTCAGCACGGCGCCGGCGCAGCTGAGAGCGGACAACTCGCTGCCAAAAAGGAGCTGAGACAACAGCAGGTTTCCCACTACGCTCAGGTTGCCGAGGATATGCAGAGTGACGGCAGAGGTGAGCGTGATGACGCAGCAGCTGGCCAGGTTGTACATGACTGAGCCCAGGCAGCTGAGCAAGATAAGGACCCACAGGTGGCGGTCATAATGCAGCGGCGACTCCAGCACAGCCCAGTTTTCTAAGGCCAGAGCTGCCACGGCCAAGATGCAGAAGCTAGGAATGGACATCAGGTAGAGCAGGAACACAGAATTGATTTTCTCTTCCTGAAGTAAGATGCCTGAGTAAACAGAGAAACATATACTGTTATTACAGACATTAGACTGTTTTTTGAAATAGTGTCATGTTTAAAACAGAAAGTGTGACGGAAAAGCTCTCAGTTGACGTGACTGTGCCGAAGAAATGTCGGAGACCCAGCTGATTTCAAAGCAGAAGTATTAACTGAAACTTGGCCAAGGAGAACATGGATCTACATTGACAATGTTACACAAAGTAATGCCATCCAGTTCTGACCCGTTATCTCCCCAGCAAGGCGTATTTCTCCCATCTATGACCCTTTAACCTGCAGCTAGCAGCTGGCCCTTACGATAGTCAGGATAAATCCATCCGAGTTCACAGAATGTTGCTGCTGAATAGAGAGGCGGTGGCCCTTCAATCTATCGCTGGTCTTACTCTATGCATCAGAAATTCCATAATAAAAAGAAGGGGACTACCAAGTGTGTTGGAGAAAAATGACAGAAACCGTACAGAAATGTACAGTATGCACCGCAAAATACCAAAGACATCAAAAACAAAAGTCAGTCAATCTGATTCAAACTACAAGGCCTGTTACTTACCTCAAAATGTTTGAGAAACATGCAGTATTTTAGAGGACTGTTCAGGTGACATAACAACAAGCTCCTGTGTTTTTCTAGTTAACATAACAAGGACAGACTCTATTCTGTTCACTGATCAGCTCATTCAAAAGTGCACAACATGCATGGATGCTGTCTGATAGCAGGAAAATGGCAGGGAATTAAGAAAATCTCCCATTTGGAAACGTGCGTATAATATGCCTTGATGTCTGGACATGTAAGAAGCAGAACAATCTATGAAACCTCTCGATGTTTTAGTAAGACCTAACACTGTTCTCTCTGTAAACATTTCAAAATTCTTCACATACAGTGCCAAACCTGTGAAAATGTTTTAAACGCTGCTGGGCCTTTAAACAAAATGACATGCACAACCAAAGTGTGTCAGAGAAAAGTAAATATATAAGGGAAACTGTTCCAACAACAACAACAACAGCGAGAATGGACGAATATAGCTTGCTGAAACTTCAGACCTTGTCCAGCTAGTTTGACACTTCGGGATGGACTCCCAAGTTTTAGTCATGATTATAAATAAAATTAACAAGCAGCAGCAATGGTCTGATCTCTGGAACGTTGAGGTGCCCCTCTGCTCCTCCTAGCATTACCTCCTTCCTAGCAATACTGAATATCTACTTTAGTGATATGTAACAATTAAGGTCTCAGGGTCTCTATATATTTTTTTTTAGAAACTCATTGCTTTTTCCTTCTCTGACAACTACGATGTTGTGTAGACTAATGATGTTAGAGAGCCTAATCCACTGCACACAGGAACCATATTTAAAGCAATTGGTTCCCTGAGAGCACTGAACATTAGATGAATGAACACACTGGATGAATGTAGCAAGGGCACTACTCACATGACATCAATTCAAGAAAGGAATCTGCCGGTTTCCCACAGAATGTTCACTTAAACCATAGTCATACATTCACTTTCAAAGGGGGTGTTTTGTACTGAAAGTCTCGTTATTTCACCAGGATAAACGGCTATGTTTTCCAAGGAAACATCCTTGGAGCATCGCCACTCTGATCCTTTACTCAACTGTGTCTCTGGGCATCTCTTTGTTTTGGAATTTCTTGAACACAGTTTATATAAAACAGTTTGTATAAACACACTTTTAAAAAATGCCTCTGACCAGATGATTAACTCGGTCATCTGTCACTTCCAAGAAGTTCAGCCTTTCTGAACTTTTCAGACACGACAGATCAGCATGTCCTCAGGATGTGCAGAAGTCCTGCCCATTCTAACTCATACACATATTGATGTTTGTATCATATTCCCTAAGAAACCAGAAAATATGCCACTGTGACACAATCCACCTTAATGTGAGGGCGAGTTACTGGACTGAGGAGTGAGTCACTAAAACGTTCCATGACTGTAGACTTCTGCGGTGTCTGCATGGAAACAGTAAAATAACCTCAGATGTCTGAGGCATGAGATGAAATTTTCAGTTTATAAAAAAAAAAAAAAAAAATAAGTTCTATAGCAACAACAAAAACACAACAAAACTAAATGTTAATATCAACAGTGTAGGGAGGCAAGCACTGAAGTGACAAAAAAAGTAAAAGTGGTACATACTCTGCTGAATTGACTTGACACCCCTCAACATGGTCGCTGCCAACACAAAGCAGCAGCCGGTCTGATCAAACTGGACCTCTCCCATGATGCTGAAGGAGGCTCCCAGGCAGATGGGCATCATGGCTGTGTATTTGAGGAAGTGATGCTGCTTGCCCAGGATCAGCGTGGAGATGGCCAGAGTAAAGAGTGGGGTGGTGGTATAGATCATTTGTGCAAATGACAGCTGGACATAGTTCAGACCCATGTTTCCAAAGGCGATACTGGCACAGAATGTCAGACTCAACAGGAACACCTTACATTTTGCGCTGGGGGTCAGGTCCTGCTCCCCAGCCCCTATTTGGCGGATTCCCCACAGTTTGATCAGCCCATAGTCCACCACTATGGCTGTCAGCATGTGCAGCGCTGACAGCAACAGGGGGTACCTGAAGTTGTAAACTGCAAATATCCATTTATTGAGGCTGGAGATGGTGGTTCCCGTCACCAGCCAAACAATGACAGCTACCAGCAGATGGAGCATCTCTGCGGGTGGTCTCCTCCTGCCTCGGCCTTGCCTCTGTCTTGCAGAGTCGCCTCGCATTTTGAGAAGCCATCGGCGTTGATCATGTTCGTATCATTGTCCTCTCTAAAGGGAAAACACATGTTGAGTCCGCACCTCTCATTTCCAAATGCAATGCATGACAAAAGCCGGCAGGTTTTGTGCTACAAAAATCGCGAAAACAACCTGCGACACAGCGGTTTCCTCTCTCCTCTGCGGTGCACGCTAGTCTTTGTTGGTCAGTAAACCTGTATCTTGCAGCGCCGCCTGCAGACACGTGTTTCTGTTTTGCATGGCGAGCCGGTTGTGTAACTTAGCCCTGGCGCAGGGAAACTGACATACGCTGGATCAGGAAGGAGGGAGGAATGAGGAGAGCTGTTCGGGGCGGGCTGTAAAACACCACGCCCCTTTTCCACAACGGGGACTGCGGGGATTGGTTATTATTCTGGACCGTCGGTGACGACACGGCGACAGATGCGCCAACAACCCTCAGCAGCAGTTTAGTGTTGGCAAAACCGAATCATGTTAGTGACTCAGATCTTCAGCTCCCGTTCAGTAAGATGTACTACTCCTTTTTTGAGCCATTTAAAAAAAATAAAAATAAAAAAAAGGGGAGGGGGTGGGGACGACAACAACAAACGAAAGACATACAATGCTTAAAAAATTTAAAGAAACCCTTTGAAAACACATCAGATCTCAATGGGGGAAAAAAAACATCATGCTGGATATCTATAGTGATATGGACTGAGTAATGTGTTAGGAAGGAAAGGATGCCGCATCGTTTGATGGAAATTAAAGTAATCAGCATACAGAGGGGCTGAATTCAAAGACACCCCAAAAATCTAAGTGAAAAAATGATGCAGCAGGCTAGTCCATGTTGCTGAAATGTCACTACAGCAACTCAGAATGGTGCTCAGTAGTTTGTATGGCCCCCACGAGCTTGTATGCAGGCCTGACAACGTCGGGGCATGCTGCTAATGAGACGACGGATGGTGTCCTGGGGTATCTCCTCCCAGATCTGGACCAGGGCATCACTGAGCTCCTGGACAGTCTCAGGTGCAACCTGGCGGCGTCGGATGGACCGAAACACAATGTCCCAGAGGTGTTCTATTGGATTTAGGTCAGGCGAGTGTGGGGGCCAGTCAATGGTATCAATTCCTTCATCCTCCAGGAACTGCCTGCATTCTCTCGCCACATGACGCCGGGCATTGTCGTGCACCAGGAGGAACCCAGGACCCACTGCACCAGCGTAGGGTCTGACAATGGGTCCAAGGATTTCATCC
>JAVQJF010045355.1:0-15212 GCA_036023855.1 Gadopsis marmoratus | reverse complement strand
TTTTTTGCAACACACTTTTCGTGTTGTTAAAAAACTCTTATTAAAAAATATGTGGCTAAACCAGCACACTCGGTATTCAAGGCATCGACCCCCCCCCCCCCCCCCTCGCTCCTCCCAGTCACACACTAACATCATTACAATTTCAACTCCAGTGCCTTCAAACAAAACTCTGCATATTTACAATGTGTGTGTGTGTGTGTCTATCCGCTATTGTCTTGTTAAAATTTTACAATGCCATCACATGCCGAATGCAATATTGTGCCTTAATATGCCCCAGTATAGTGCCTGCAGATTTGGAGAGTGCTGACGTGGCACATTTCGCACGGGAAGCATCTGAGTCGTGTGAAAGCGACGCGTTCACCCCTGAGAGAGCGAGGGGCTCACCTTTTCGTTATTATTTTCGGAAGGCGTCGATTCGTGCTGACCTACTTTGGGAGCAGGGATTGTTGAGGCACAGAACACCGATGCAAATGAAATCTGTTGCTTCCAGACTGTTGGATTTCCAGGCACACGATGCAACTGGGGAAAAAGGCTAGATGTCATATACTTTCCGCAATTTCGTGGATACTCATCTTTTTATCTGCTTTTTGGAAGCTTACGTGGACTCATCATTATTCCATATTCTCTGTGGCGATTGTTTCCTTGGAAAGATTATTGAATCGGTGGCCTTACATCAGTTTGAATTCTTGACAGCAGCCTGTTTGGTTTACCTGCAAAACCTTACATACACCTGCTCAGCATTGCAAATGACAGTGATCACACTGTGACTTGAGTGCGACACTCCACCTGTTTGACAGGTAGCTGTCAGAAATACCTGTCATTCTGTCAGCCGTGCAGCCTAGCCACTACCATTGACTCCATGTTTTTTACGAGGCATTTTGGTCTTGCAACAAAGGGAAGAAGAGGATACTGTTTCTCCTTAAATTATGTCGTTTTGATGGGCAAGTGCCAACATGTAGTGCTGGGTAAACTGTGACCAAAAGCTATTGATGTGTTTTTATTGTCTTTTTTCAAAGATGCATTGTGCAACTAACTGTGGTGCGTTTTAGGATTTCACACCAACGTAGACTGTGTTCTGCAAAGGCAGAAGTAGGTAAAACTTTTAAGTTCAAGTTGTTTCATCCCCACAGAGTGTATAACACACTTTACAACCTTTTCTATCACCTTTTTATATACATGCAAATGCAGCTGCTTTTGAATTACTGACCGCACCCAAAAAGGTATTTGTAGCTTGACAATGTCTTTTATTACACACAGTTACCAAGTGGCCATTTTTTTTTTTTTTTTGGCAGGAATGAGAATCAGAACCCACAGCGCTGTTGGGGATGGAGTGCTCTGAATGTGGTGTGGCCTTTGTAGCCACGTGTGAAATATGATTTGGTGAAGGATGTCATTTGAAGGGGCCCGGTTCTGCAGTTATGACAGCCCCCGAGCACTCTCTTACAGTCTCACTGTCTTTCCCGCCGCCTCTGTATCGCTGCATCTCTCCGCTATCTTATCTAGCCTTCACACATTCTCTCACACCTTTTCTCTCGCTCAGTCCTCGCCTCCCAGTGACTCTTTTATTGGGCTGCTTTACAGCCAGATGTTCCTGTGCTGCGAGGATGAGGAGGGACACGGGGGACAGCAGCGAAGGGGAGGGGCAACCAAATGACTTCTAGCTTCAGAGTAGCGTATTCCCTACACAATAGACTCACTTTCCTTCCAACCCCTCTGCCTATTTTTTTTTTATTCCATATCTCCATTTTTCACATCCTCCATTTTTACCTCATTTTATTTTTCTATTCCTTTCCCAGGATCTTGCTTCCATTATACACCCAAAACACACCCGCATACACAAACTAACTTTCTCTACCTCCCCTCCGCCTGTCATCTTATGCAAGCGACCTAGTTTTAAGTTGAACCTACCATTTGATTTGAATTGGGAAAGAGGCTGTAGCTGTGATTCAGGCTGTCTTCAATACCGCCGCGGTGCACGCAGGAGATAAGAGGTGTGATCTCTGTGGCCTGGCCCTGTTTTCAAACCCAGATAATACTCTCTCAAAATCAGATTCCCACAACGGCACACTGGCCCCTGTAATTGTCTGCACTTGAGCTGCAGTGGATTTCTCCCGTACTGAACTTTTGCACAGTGTATTGGAATGAATAATACTTTTCTTATAACTGAAAACTGTCTCAGGCACAATGAGCTTTTTTTTTTTTTTGCTTGTTTTTTTATTCACCGGAATTTCCAAGTTGGAAATGTCAGTTTGCCCAGTCCGTTCTCTCTCCTCGACTATAATCGACAGCTCCTATTTTTGCAGATTATACAGACATCGGTGTAAAGAGAGGAATAAAAATTGCCACCATGCTGAGTTTACGCCTGACAAACAACATCCACGCGGAGATCTGACACTGCAATTTGCACTTACACACAGAGGCAAATCCTAGCCTTATTCAGATGCATTTCCAGTACAGGCCTATTTTGCAAATCAATCATGCAGCACAAAATAGTGGTGTAGAGACTTATATTTTGCAACTGCCCGCAGTCGGAAAGCAGCAAAAAAAGAAAAAATCTTAGATGTGGCAGGGTGTTTATGGAGAATATGAATGACGGTAGCATGCAGCTTTTATGCCTCCTAATAAGCCCCCAAGGCTGGGGAACATTACGACTCTACAGTTTTACAACCACTGATGGTCTGCTCAGAGATGTACATTGTGCGTCTCTTCGGTGTGTGTGTGTGTGTGTGTGGGTTGGGTGGGGGGTGGATCAGACCCATACCTGTCTAATAAAATGATCCCCATGAATATCTGGCCATGAATCAGGCTGCCAGACTTCCTCTCACATGATACTCCTCATGAATGATATGCTTGATAAATACAGAAAAGTGTGTGTGTGTGTGTGTACATGTGTGTGTGTATGCATGCTTTTGGGGTTCATCACTGCAAAAGGATTGGGATCTGACAGGCATTCCAATGAGCTGCTGCGATGGCATGATGAAATCATTACCCCCCCTCACTAAAATTTAGCTCACATTAAGAAGATGTCTTTCAGTATGTGTGTGAGGTTCCGTTGCAAATGTGCACCTTAATCGCGTCACGTCCGAGCGTCGCCTTACGTTTTTGTTTGTGTGTACTAGGTGTGCCTGCGAAAGTGTGCGTGCCCGGCATGGTGAGGGCTCGCAGTCCATCAGCAGCCCAACGAGGGAGAACTGACGCAAGTGCATGAGAAAAGGTGAAGTGATTTCTCCGGCACAGATCTGAGATGAGGTTTGCAGCCATAACCAGGCGGCACCGTAGAAGCCAATTCAAAATTATTGACATATGCTTGGCCTGTATCTTGTGCTGCATTTTTGTACGTAGCGCTCAGTTTCCAGATTTTACGGCTGTTTATTTTTCATATCCCTTCCTTGGATTGCAACTCAAAATGTTGACTTTATTTGTATATTGAACCCACAGCAAATTAAACTGTCGAATTCAGACCATTTTACATTGATGTGTTTGGATAACGCCATCTCTGGCTGTTGGGGTGCTCTGTGTGATCAGTGTTTTTGCCAGGTCACACCAGAAAATGGCAGCGCAAAATTCATTAATGCGCCCTTGTGGAACAGTACATGTTAGCGGTATTGGCGTTGCCTCTCAATCAGCAGAGCAAGGCTATATAATACTGGGGGGTGTGACACAGCCAATATATTTGCAACCCATTTTTATTAGAGGTTGAAATCCACAATCACTTTGCCGATTCAAATCATATCTTTCAGTTTAGTTCAAAGATTCATACTCTGCAGCTTGCTGATTTTTTTTTTTTTTTTTTTTTTTTGTTGATTACTACTTTTAGTACAAAACTAGCTTTTAGTTGCTAGTTTCAATGTGAAAGTGTTGCACACATTTGCTTTGCCTCTACAAGCGATCACACCGACATGACCATTATAAATAAAGGTATGGCTGAGCCCTAACTGGTAAGCTACTTAACCTAAAGATTGTCTAAAATGGCTTTTCATGTGCTATCATCTTTCCCTCCATGTAAAGGCATGAGAATCACTCGCCAATATAACCTTCCTAACAAGACCCGGAGACTACTTGGTATGCACAACATTTTTAAATGGTCTGGTATGACTGATTTTAATTGTTCAAGCGTCTCTTGTTTTTTTGTAAACAGGCAATGGAAAGAAGCGTGTCCTCATCAGTCACCAAAGTCTCATGCGGCTCAGGAAATGCTGAAACCATGGGTTTGTTTCAAACAAGACCAGGCTAAATAGTCTGCCTGCAGTGTCAAACCATTTTACACTGGCTACAGTTTTGCATTTTCATTAGGGCAACAGTGTAGGGACAGCACTGTTTCTGGTTCACTGATGACGTAAGTAGACTCAAGAGGAGAAGAAGCAACAAAAAGCAGGCGTTAGAAATAGTTTGTCCTGGACTTGGAAAAATCCTTACCTGAACAGCTTTGTATAGCTAGCACACTTCAAAGATAAAGATGCTGAATACATTAATTTTAGGGGATGTTATTCAAATTTGTTGATCCCTTTTGGCCCTTCATAAGCATATTAATAGTATTTTGTCACAGAAATGCCTTCTGGTCATTGAGGCATAATCAAACAATGAATTGCAGTGTGCCACCATAAACGGTTTAAAGCCAGGACAAAACAATGTAATATTTATGTGTTCGAGCCATTGTTCTGCGTTGCATTATACTATATGCCTGTTTGATACTGCGTTTAGCTTATAAATGCATGACTGTGGCTGATAATGACGGTTCTAAGTCCTTAATTTGGGAGATAAATGCGTTCCTGTATCAGAAAATGAAAATATGGTGTGAGTTTTTTTCTTTTGCATTAACACTTGGCCCATTAGCTTTATATAAGAGTTCCAGGAGCCCTGTGATGAAAAGAACTAGCTTGTGTTTTTTTCTTTTTTCCTTCAAAGTAAATACTTTGATGAAGCTCAATGAATGTGAACCACTTTGATTTTAGGTACAAAACCCGCCTGCAGTACGATTAGCCGCGCCAACGCATATCTCCTAGGATATCTGCTAAATCGGCACCCTGCAATTTTCCAGAAAGATTACACACAACACATGCTATGCTACAGTATCAGTTAAATCTGTGCAATTAGATCCCGAGCATTGCCTCTTTGGTAGGTTCCGTAAGGGAATCCATTATTTATGCATTTTAATGTTGGGGAGTGCTAATTTGCAATAGTTTCATTAAAAAGGCAACAATAGATTAACCACACAGAGAGATCAATTTCTTAAAGCATCCATTTGCAATGTTTAGAAAAACTGGAGGGTGTTGTAGATGCTCTGTGTGTATTCACATTTGTCTGAGCGCTTTCATGTGTGCAGTGCGAGACAGATTGTTTACCGTCTGTGTGTATTGTGTCTCCATGTTGGGCAGAAATATGAACGCAGTGTGTGCTGGCTTTCTGATTTGGCTTGCCGCTGTGACTCTACCTATATATTCCTCCGCCACTGGAACAAACAGCAGTCAGGAGGTAACACTACGCTGCCAATCAGAGGGTGACAATTTAACCTCGCAAGTTATAGTGGTGCAAGGTATGTTCTGAAAGGTTCAGTAAGAATCATCATACATCGATTGTATATTTTCACTAATGCATAAACACTCAGTCACACTTCTCTGTTAATGCTTCCCAGAACATACCAGCCAATATAATCGATGGCTTTCTAAAAATATTTAGACTAGAAAGGATCAATGTGTGATATGGATACACAAATAGACCATTGATGGTATTGATTGTCCTCTGGGCTCTATGGTCGTGTTGCCTTGCTGTCCAGGTATATCTGGCTCCCCTTCCCTCGTGCACACAGAGCTTTTTACATTTCATAATGCAAGGTTGAGCTTGTCTCACAGAATATAAAACCTCGGGCTTAGAATAATGCCTTTGAAAGGCGGCGCGTGCCCTGTCAGAGACACTTTGCTTTCCAGTGCGACTACGTTGGGAGATTTCTGTGCCGCAACTTTCACCAGAGGATGTATTTTCCTACACTCTCGTGCCAGACATTCTCACCCGGCTGTTGACAAGTCATTTGCATTAGGCTTTATTGTGATGCTATTTGATCGCTATCTGACTATTGGCGCACATGGCGACGTTAAAGCAGTCGACTGTGTGTTGGTAGCAGAGCAAATGAGCTGATTTTCCACAAAAGGTTCTTCTCCCTTTTCCACTAGGATCTGTCCCCCAATATTATAAGCGGGGCATTTTTTTTTGTCTCAAATGATTAATGTCAGTACAATGTTATAGATAATCGGATACATTTTAAAAAGATTACATAAATAACATGAGCTTGTTTCATTTGTTTTTATTTTGGCTTCACAGGGCTGTGGTCCATTGAAACGGGTCCACTCTACCTTGACCTTGTGATGGGTGTTTTTTTTTTCCTCTTGTTCTGCCTGTGATGTTCAGCTGCTCAGTCAGAGATGGTGAGAACAGGTTTGCATCATTAATGCCCTCTTTAGCAGTGAGGAGCTGGGCACTGTTGAGATGTAGGAGGATAGGTTAAAAGAAATTGCTCTGCAGTAAATTATTTTCTATTAAATTACTCCTATAGGTAAATTGTGAAGTCAGCAGTAAGCCTAACTGAGAAATCTTACATCAATGTTTTGTGAAATATTTATTTATACGTACCTAGGCAGGTAGTAGGTTCCAGTTAGAAGAGGCTGAGAAGGTAAAATGACATCCAGTGGAGTAGGAGGAGAGCTTAGCTTAGTGTTTTTGTTCAGTTTTACCTCTGTTTCATTAACAAGCAACATCATCTGCGCGTTATATGGGCTGGCGGCGCAACATACATTTAAGGAAAGTGCTGAACCAAGATCTGCTGGTTCTGCCTCTGTGGTTTCCAGTCCTTGAGAAAAGTTAAGTGTTGCTTAATGGACTTAATACAATAACGGCGAGCCAGAGTCTTTCTGACACTGTTTTTGTGCCTGACTTTCTTTTCTCTCCCTCTGTAACACACACACACACACACACACACACACACGCACGCATCAGTGCGTAGTTACTACCTGTGTAACATATCCACTATCACACCAGCATTCTCCCAGGACTCATTATTCCATCAATGGTGTATTAAATAACCGTGAAAAGAACAGTGTCTTTGTGCATGTATGTGCTGAACTGGCTACTATGCTTTCTTCAACAAAGATAAACAGGCAAATATAATTGGTAAATTTCACTCCGGCTCAGTGTGGCCTGGGCCTGGAAGCTGTCATATCACCTTCTTTACGTTACCCCAACATTCACACTTTCGCTGCCAGCTTATCACTGCAGTGGGTGGCTAAATGACATGGGCGCTGGCATGTGTATTGTCATTAAAGGAAAAGCGAGTTAGCATAGTAGCGTAAACCAACGTTTTCCTGAACGAGTCCCTTTTGTCGTATGCATGTATATCATGTTCTAGACACACGTGCAAGCCGTCAGCACATGATGCACATTTTGGCTGGCTGCAAAGGGCAGCAATGAATATTAATCGTTAGTGGCAGTAATGCAACAGAGTGTGATATGAGGAAGGAAATGCATTGCACGTTCAATTAGGCCTTAAGGATCCATATGATGTGTGTTGGTGAGAAACAACTGCTGTGCATGTTGACATTGCAAACTCGGCATGTACGGAAGGCAGCCGTCACGCGAGCGTCATCGCAGGTTGACACAGACGAGGTGCCACCGCCGTAATTCCATGACTAATTCTTCTGTCTGTTTGATGTGTTTGTGCATGCTATGCTAAATGGTGTGGCTGGTGTGCATGTTGTTCATCATAAGTGCTTGTATTCTTTTGTTAGGCTACAGTGTACCGAACACAATACAGGCTGTCAGCATGTGCTAATCTCAGGTAGCAAACTGTGTATGATGAGCTCGTGGTTTTGCGTGTTACAGTGTTGGTGTTTGAAAAGGTTGTACAGGAACCAAACCATGCTCCCGAAACCTTTTATAATCCTGTTGGTGGAACCTGTTAGACAAACAATGATGATTATGTTTCTATCAACACAGGTGGAGCCAGCTAACTCTACCCTGCAAATTCCACTTTCCACACTGTGGATGCAGTGGTTAGTTTGGCAGTGCTGCTCTCATGTGATGCTCTGGATCATAGACTGAAAATAAAAGGTGGACGACGCGTCGCCAAAACGTATACGTGCGCTGCCACCCTCAGCTGGTGACGTCATTTGGAGCCGGAGTCTGCGCAGTAGGGATCTGAATTGAGGTTCCGCCCGACTCAAATGTGAGCGCACTCAGTTTTCAATCATGACATTTAACCCCCTTATTTTAGCATGAAATAATGAATTAAAACCAAGCTTAGAAGAAAATTAATATTTATAACTGCCTAAAATGACAGCAACCATGTGTACTTTGATTTTCTGGTTTGGCCCATGTCCCATTCAGGGGGTGGGGTTTATGACCCATGCAGCCAGCCAAAAGGGGGCGATCGAGATGTTAGGCGTCACTTTTGGGGAGTTGTATTGACATCCATCCTTGTTAAACATTCTATGCTCTTGTTGAGATTTGAGCAAGCTTGACATGGGCCTTTCTTGAGCTCAGCATGGAATTAATCAACTCGACAACATTGCTTATGACTTAGCCTGCCATCAGGGGGTATTGCTCTGGCCGAGCCATCCTTCCTGTGGAGCTCCGTAAGCCAACAGGCAGTTAGGGCAGGGAATTTATTTTATTCCTTGATGCCCTCCTGACCCCCTTCATCCCATATTCTACCCCCTAAAGGCAATGCTGCAGTTACTAGGCAACAAGAAGGGGAGGGGCTTGAGCCACTATAAAAGGCCAGCTGTTATAAAATCTATATACATGATGTAAATGTGCTGGGTTCATAAAGTCCTCTCTACATTATTCCTAGACTCCTAAAGCTATAGTTCTGTAAATTCCCTTTTTAATTTCTTTGTAATATCATTAGCAGATAACATTGGTCAACCATTTCTGTAGCGGAGGGTTATCCCAAAGTGCATGTTTTTGTGAAAAAAGCATTAAATAAAAAATATGTTTTGGCACACCCCATTGCTCCATTTGCTTCCCCCATTAAATTCACTCAAATTCACTCATGTAGGACAAGATTTCTAATTGCCGTATTTAATGTGTTAATGATTTAATTATTCTTTTAATTAATTTGTTACGACTAAATGATTGACTTAATTCAAGGGCTCTTGGCTTGTCTTCAGGGAGGGAGGGGGCAATAGGGCTCTGCAGATGACTTGCCGATGCCTTTCCATATCAAATATCAGGGAAGGCAAAACAGCAGAGTGAGGGAGTGATGCAACAAATGTATGCACACATATTCTCCAGCCACAAAATTAGTACGCCACATAGTTCTTTGTTGGATGGAGTCTTTCGTTCGCAAGTTTGCAAAACAGTCCGGTTTATTACGAGACCGACAGAGAAAGCAACTCTGTTTTCCCTCCCCAGTGAGAAATGATGTGGGCCTAATCTGAAGTAAACAGGCTCTCCAGGCCTCTTGGGGAGGCGTTGTGGCTTCTCAAGCACATCAACCACCCAGGCCTCAGCATCAAAGGGTTCACCATTTTTAATTGAAATGCCTCTTAATGTATAACGTACTTCATTTATTTAATTTAGATTCAATAGCCACGGAAAAGGAATTGAGCTGGAAAGGTCAGGCAAAATATAAGCATTCCAGAGCGCACCATCTCTATTAGTTTTTCAAACAAATCTACCTTCGCAGATTATGAAAATGTGGCGTGAACTTCTTTAGGCGGCTGCAAATTGCCTCAAAGTTTTATAGATGATAGAGTAAAAACCTCAGTTGATGGATAAAGAGGCTGCTATTCAGTATGCGGGGGATACAGTGTACTGTTGAAGGGATGCTTTTATCTCTCTCATGCAGCCGAGACCCTACATTTTCTTTATGTGCCATGTGCAGGTTGTCAGCAGATGTAAATCATTGTTTTACTGTCAATCCACAACACTTGCTGTCCCGTCCTTTAGAACAAGGGTGCATGTTATTTGCATGATATTTGAGGCACGTTGATTACCATGATCACCAGTGCGTTTCCTTTGCGGCAGTGTGAAGGTTAAAAAGTAAGATCGTAAACTGCTAGTTTGTCATAAGCAGCGCGAATAGGAAGCCCCTTCACGTGCGACGTCACCAAGGTGTCCCTGACAGAGGCACAAAGTCAAGTGGTCATATTGCCTCCTGTTTAGGAAACGTCGTTATTGTGTTTCTAGACGAGAGTGAACTGAGAAGATCAAAATCAGTCTCATGTTTGTAGGTTAAGTATGGAGCTGAAGCTGGGAGGCGATTAGCCTAGTTTAGCAGAAACCCCTAGCCTGGTCCTCACCAAAGGACAAAAATACAACAACCAGTATCTGCAAAGTTCACTACTTTAACATGTTCCTGTCTTGTTTGTCCAATCCAAACACAAATAGAAATGTAAAAATTACAATTTGTGGTTTTAGAAACAGCTGTTTCTTGATAGACAACCGTAATCCATAGTTATGCTGCAATAGCCTTTGTGGTTGGATTAAACAAATAAAACGCATTTATTCTGAGCTTTAGAGGTGCTGTTATGGGAGTTTTAGAACTTTGAAGGGAGCCAGGCTAGTTGTTAGCCCCCTAGTCGTTATGCTAAACTAGGCTAATTGCCTCCCAGTTTAGCTTCATACCTTCCTTAACGCATAGACATGAGATTTATATAAATCTTCTCATTTAACTCTTGTAAAGAGACCAAGTGTACTTCCTTTAACTTCAGTTCAGCATTCCCAAGTATTTGGCTCTCCTTTGCATCCACTCCAGAATTTCTTAGTTTGGATGAAAAGCTTTATTGTAGAACAGAGGATCTCTACCAAATCATTACTTGCAATGAAATTACTTGCAAACTTCCTTGCAACCCAAGACCACTCAAGTGTGCCCATATTGGCCTTATATTTCACAAAACCTAGTGATCCTTTCTGCACACTGTAGGTAACTCCCTTGATGGAGAGGCACAGAATGTAATCTGGGATTAATTACTGGAATTCACTGCACCGCGCCGTGCCTCTCTTCTCCAGGCGGCTCTGAGGCATCTGGTGGTGTCCAGGCTAATCTGGATGACAGTGGATTTGGATGGCAGCTGGAGGATGCAGGTTTGATTTAGTGTATGCAGCACCATCCTGAACTCAAGAATGTGTGTGCATGGAGCTTTGTGGGATCATTGTAGCAGGTATTGTATAACAGTGATGTGTGCAGGTGCATTTATGCATGTGTGTATCTTTTGTATGTGGGGTTTTGTATTCGTGCAAACACGTTTTTGGTCGTGTGAGAGTAGGTGAGTAAGCCTGACAGGAGGCCCACGCAGGCTGTCGAGCCATGGGTGTTTACAGTTAAAATATTTGCCTGTCTAGGGGATCTGAGAAGTGGGAGATAAGGCAGAGACAGGCCCTGTCATGAACAGAACTGTCTGTCTCCCTCCCACCCAAGTTCTCTTTATTAAAAGAACATTGATTTCTCTTAGCCTTTGATAATCCCCCCCACCAGAGTCTAATCAAAACACATCAAATGTTTGCCACCAAGGACAACCATGTCAAAAAAATTCCTCGCTCACTGGCTGCCTTGTTTTGCAGCATTCTGCTTTACTGCAGCGCGCGTTGATGCGATATGAGGAATAGTGCGACAAAGTGTTTTTGGAATAGCCTACAGTGACAGTCAAATCGGCAATCTTGTGTTTGAACTCACCTATTTCTTTAAAAGTATTTGCAGCTCTACAGAAACTTCAGCTTATAGCTGCCATCATTCCTGCACAAGTTGAAGGCCGCTGCCTTTTGCTTCCTCCAGTGGCGCTCCTCGCCTTAAGATGTGTGTGTTTACACTTTGTGTGTTCATGAGCTTGCGCACACGTATTTGTGTACGTTTACACAAACACATTCTTGCTTCCCACCTCCACAGGTTTTATTATTTCCCTGCGTTCCCATGGTGACAGGGTGGTCCACATGACGAGTGCGGGGTGGGTTAGAGCTGTAGCCTAAGCAGGCATCTGGGCTTGTCTCCCAGTTGTTGGGTTGGACCCCTCCTGGGCCTGGCGATGAGCGAAATTATTTTTAATGGATCTTCATAAAACCATCTGTATAAGCGCACCTGCACACTGGAAGGCTATCGACAAAATGATTATGACCGCGGGACCCAGAAATTGCTCTAAAATGTGTAATCATTTTGTTTGCTGTATCCACAGCCTCCCTTCTTTCATGTATCTGTATTCTTTGGGCCCGGTTCAACAAAGCAAGGTTATTTTCCTGCTTTTGGGTCTACGGCCCTCACGATTTCCATTTAGATTTGAGGCACTGTTTTTAACATATAACAAGTCCCTGCACTGCATTCAAGGACGCTTTATATTAAATGTCATGCAAATGTGTTGTCTGACCCGGCCAGTGTTGCATTGTCCACAGTAAATAAAGGTTAATTGTGGGTGTTAATTTCCACAGATTGCGGCTATAATGAAGCTGATTTGCCGTCCAAGTTCCATAATGTCCCACTATTTTTCAAAACAGTGTTGACAGTGGTTGGCAGGCATTTTGACAGCCTGATGAATTCTCCCATGCTAAGTGTGCATACTGTTGAACAAGCAAATACACTTCGCCCAGTTTATTGTTATAACTGGCACTGCTTGGATAGAGAAAAAGAAATTGTCCATTAGCATGTCTCACATTTGCAGACATGCATTTTGAATATCTCCTTTATTTCATCTCCTACCCAAATCACAGATCAACCTACCACTGTGCTACTTTATATCATTTCAAATGCTGAAGGGACCCCAACACAATCTTACCTGACAGGTTCAACTGTTTCTACCTCACACTCCCCTGTTACTTCTCATCAAATTTGATTTGTATGAAGATATAGCTGATGTTTTATTTATTTCTGCCCTCTGAGACAACCTGCAGGTATCCTCTGGGTGTCATGATTTATACGTATGGAACAAAGACACACACACACACACACACGCGCAAAAGACAGCCACTGTCCTTGCACCTGCTGGCGTATACTTTAATGAAATTCAATGAGATGAAATTTAGCACAACCTCTATTGGGGTTGGCCATATCATTTTGAAGTGCTTCATTACAGCAATGGTGGTGGCCTGTGGGATATCTTAATTTGGGCTGTGGCATGCCTCATTCATCACTGTACGATAAAGAACCAAAGGCCACGGTGTCTGCCGTAACACTGGCAACTTTGTGCTTTATTTTGTCACGCTAGTTGCATTTCTCGAGATCTGCAGCTAATAAAATTTGAACTAAACTCTACACAGTGGTTAAGTGTACTGAACAAAATGAAAAAGGTCGATACAGAATCAGAAAAAACAGTTTAACACACGGCTGGCTGTGTGTTAAAAACAATACCCTTCCCTTACAGCTGCGCACGGCTGTATGCGTTAAGTCCCACGGGTCCCTTTAGATAACTCGTTGAGGTGTGTGTGCTCATATGTGTGTCAGATCTATGAATGCCCCGCCAGATTATTATTCTTTAGAGCCAGATGTTCCTCTGATTGGAGGATGAGGAAGGCGCGATGAAGAGGAGAGACAGCCAAATAATGAGGTTCGCTGCATCAGAGTAGCCCCTTTCCACTCACTCTACAGTGCAGTTTGCCACTCTACTATGAGTTTCTTCTGTTTCTGGAACTCCACTGTGCCTCTTATCTCCCTCCCCGTATTTGCCAGTTTTTGTCTCTCTGTCTCCATCTTCTTCCACTCAGTGTGTCTCTGTCTCCCTCTCCCCCACCCTCTCACTCTTACTGATGTGGAGGCAGATGCTTCGGGCCCCCAGAAGGAGAGTGCCTCTGATATAAAAAGGCCTAATGAATGGGAGCCGCCTGTTTGTGTGTCTGCCGCCAAGTAGTGCAGCTGCACAGGCGCTGGATGGCACAAACAAAAGCCTCCCCCGTCCCCCCCCCGTCCCCTTCTGCAAAATCCGCTGCAAAAGCCAGGATGCTGCACGTGTGCGGCCTCGGATTGAGGCAAATTAGTTAATCCATAACAAGACCTAACACGAAAACAAATAAGTGGGCTTTACTCATTTGTGACTCTGGTCCAAAGGGCTTTGTCCCGACATAAGGTGAAGTTATTGATGAGACAAGGCCATTAGATCACATCCACAACCTCGGTGTCTGCGTGCTGTAAGCTCACGCTGGGGTGGCGTCTCTGTGCTGAATTCTCTCAATACTTCCTGCCTGTATTCAGGAGCTATTTTCGGTTAATTACTCCAAATGAATTTGTGTATCCTTATTGTCCTCTAGAGCACTGAAGAGTGGTCTCTTGTCAGAGAGTGAAAAAAGATTCCCTTAGCTATTTTGTCAGTCTCTAATCAATCTCCCAGGTTTTGATTGATGTCTGTCTGGTCTATTTCTTCTTTTTTTCTTTCTGTGTGGCAAGGGAAGTATTGTTTTTTTCCCCCCTTTTGTTTATTCCATTACCTTAAAGCTTTGTTGGGGGTGTAATGGAAGCTTAGAGGAACAGGTGAAGGGGCTAATTAGTCATTAGCAAAGAGATTAGGGTCCCAAATGACAAGTGCATGCTTTACAAGGTCATAATTTGATTAAAGTCGCTGCCAGTTGATGGGAGAAGCTACTGAGATGATTAACTTGTCCCCCCCCCCCATTCCTCTGTCTCTTCCTCTCCACATGCCACCAAGATGATCTCTAATTTTATCACACATATAGAAGCATTGTACAGGCTTGTCAGTTCATGTGAGACGGGCTGATGTACCATAGACTGGGCTCAGCCTCTTTAGCCGGGTAAATAGTCTTAGGCCGTTTCCGTTTGAGATGCTGATCTACACAGGCTACACTATACGGCAAACACCAGTTGATCCGTGTCTACGTGCTGGATTGTTTTACTAAAGATACTGTAGTATCCATTGGTTTACTCTAGAGCCGCACTGGCTATTGTTGCACGTGTGCTTGTTATGGCCCGGCTCTGAGACCATAGCAAATAAGGTAAGCACACGCGAGGGACCGCCCGAAAGAAAGGAACAGAGATTAAATGCAACAAAAATGTGGATTCTAACAAATGAGACCTGCTACCTACTGCTGCAGCAGTGTCCCTGTTAACGGCCATAGTTACCTGGTAACTCACGATGACAAGACTCCACAAAGCCACTGCATCCAGCCAAGTTCAATTCAATTTTATTTATATAGCGCTATATCATAACAGAGTTATCTCATAGCACTTGTTAATATAGAGCAAGTCCAAGCCAACTCTATATGTACAGAGCCAACAATTCCACCATGAG
>JAVQJF010045340.1:0-26234 GCA_036023855.1 Gadopsis marmoratus | reverse complement strand
GAAGAAGAAGAAGCATTGCGCTCCCAGAATGCAGGGCTCCTTGTGGTTCCTAGAGTCTCTAAAAGTAGAATGGGAGCCAGAGCCTTCAGCTATCAAGCTCCTCTCCTATGGAACCAGCTTCCAGTCTGTACAGGAGACAGACACCCTCTTCACATTTAAGAGTAGGCTTAAGACTTCCCTCTTTGATTAAACTTATAGCAGGGCTGACTCAGGTGATCCCTGAGCCCCCCTTAGTTATGCTCCTATAGGCCTAGACTGCCAGGAGACTTCCCATGATGCACTGAGCTCCTCTCCCTCTCCATCTGTACCCACTCTTATTCCATTAATGCTTGTTACTAACTCGACTGCTTCCATTTCCCATAGTTTGTGTGCTTTCTCTGCTCTCTCTCTTTCTGTTGCTTTCTGCAGGTATTTCTTGCCACTGTCACCTAGTGCTTGCTTATGGTGGAAATTGTTGTGTCTCTGTAAATAAAGAGTTGGTCTAGACTAGCTCTATATGAAAAGTGCCCTGAGATAACTTATATGTTATCATATGGCACTATATCCACACATCCACAACTGAGAACTGATAACCAAACAATGTGCAATACCAATATTCACATGTGCAATAATGTAAATTCAACAGTTTTTCTATATATACATAATGGAACTGATAACTCATACAATGTGCAATACGGATATTCATATGTGCAATAATGTAAATTCAATAGTTTTTGCATATATTCATATATTTTTTACTTACTTATTTTTTGTTTTGCTTGCTATACTTACTATACCTGCTGCTTTTTTTGACCTTTGCTGCTGTAACACTGCAATTTCCCTACTGAGGGACTAATAAAGGATTATCCTATCTTATATAAATAAAACTGAATTGAATTGAGTTGAATATCATCATGCCTAGATTATGAATATCTGTTGTATCTGCTGTAAGTGGTGGAAGTCAAAAGTACAACTGTTATTACTATTATTAACTGTTTATTTAACCTTTGATTCCATAGAGAGACTTCAAATGTTTAACCAAAATCAGAGTTTTAAATTGTACAGTATGAACTAGGGTTACCATGGGGTACACTGCACATAGTCACATATCAATCAGGCTCAGGTTAAAGGATAAGTCTGGTGAATGTGAATTAATTTGATGCTAAAAATAGTACTAATTAAATGTTGTGGTACTAAAATAGTACCACAACAAACACTCTATACATTACTTAGCCTTCAAATATAATGTATACTATATTCATTACTTTTTATCTTTTATTGAAGATTACATCTTCAGCTACCGGTGGGCTGGTGGAGAGGTTTGAAAATATTGAGACACATTGTTGGTTTTGGTCTGTTTGTTTTAAAGCTTGTTATGCATTTTCATGCCTCAGTCAAAGATCGGTTCTTTCGTGGTCACAGAACAGCAGAACCAGTACAGGCAAAACTCACGGCTGTGGACTTTCAGTGTACTGTTACATTCACAGTGCAGATCGGACTGACTGTGACAGCATAACATATTATTTAACCTAGACTAGACACAAAGCAGTGACTTGTTCCTTTTCATCTTCCTTGCTTTTAGACAGACAGACAGACAGGCAAAAGCTAGCTATTGCTGCTATGCTAATACGAGCGGTAATGTTAGAGTCCTTCTGCTGCTATTAATGCAGCTACTTCTGCTACTACTGTCCCTAGTTCTAAATTTACTGCTACATCTATGCTACACCTTCCACATTATTTATTTCTGGTATAATGATGATTATTTACAGTGGTGGAACGTAACTGAGTACATACTTAAGTACAATTTTAAGGTACTTAAGTATTTTCACTGAAGCCAAGAACAGCCATCCTTGCAAATATTTTTTATTGCCATTATCTCAAGAAAACAACCTGTTATCATGAGAAACGCAAAAAATCACTTCCCGTTATTAGCGTACTTATGTTTATCAATGTTTAAGCTGAAAATGTCAAAATAATTAACTTGTGATCTCGAGATAACAGCATTAAAAAGATATTTGCAAACACGGCCGTTAAACACTTCCATATATATTTAACATTTTATCTTACTTAATACTTGTACTTCTCAATATCTCAGAGGTTATATTGTACTTTTTACTGTACTACGTTTATCTCACTTCTATATTTACTTTACACATTGAGGTTTTGCATACAAAAACATGAGATAATTTTATAAAACTGTTTAAGCTTTGCTGATGGTTTCATTTAAAACAGTTTGAGGTGTTCTAATGTGCAAAAAAAAGCAAGTCTAAAGAAATTAATCCAAGTTTATACTGTAACTTTGTTTTTGTCTTCTTTTCAACCCAATCAATCATCTCACGACCCCTTAGATTTAGTTTGTGACCACTGGAGGGTGCCCAACCCCCAGCTTGGAAACTACTGGACCTAACTAACTGCAGACAAATTAGTTCAAACTAGCACCAACTCAACTAATTGTAATTGTATGGTATGTATTGGTACTTTTACTTTAGTAAAGAATCCAAGTACTTCCTCCACCACTGATTATCAATATTCATCTCTCCTTCTTCAGTCAAACATCACTTTATCTCCTGCAGGTGTTCCACAGTGTTACCGCCTTTCACCAGCTCCACTGAAAGTCTCAAAGCCTTCTGATCACATATAAAGTGCATTGCACCACTTGAGAGCCTCAGAGTTCTTGAGAGTTAAATGTAATTCAATTCAATTCAGTTTTACTTATATAGTGCCATATCATAACAGAGTTATCTCATAGCATTTGTTAATATAGAGCAGGTCTAGACTAACTCTATATGTATAGACCCAATTCCACCATGAGCAAGCGCTAGGCGACAGTGGCAAGGAAAAACTCGAGCAGAACCAGCCTCTGGGTGGGCGGTCATCTGCCTTGGGTTGGGTAGGGAGGTAATTCGTTCGCCATTTTCTGTTTCCACTGAACTCAGTCCATGGTTTCTTTATTGCAGTGAAACAAACAAATAGCCTACAGTAATTAATAATCACTACAATAAGGCAAACTATTGTTAAATAAGAGGGGAACCTCACACTGTAAGTGATTCATGAAGAGCTGAGACTGGAGACACGTGAACCCACAGGCACCTACTGTACAGGTCACTTACTGTAGGTCCTTTTATGCCTTTGTATCTATGTTTGTGATACTTGCTCTCAAAAAGTGTTCTATAAATACGCTTAACTTTCAAATTTCTTACGTACTTTAACTGCATCTACTAATACTACAACTACTGCACTTCTTACTGATACTGCTGCTAACTCTGTTGATAGGGCATCTCATGGCAAAATTGAGTTCCCCCCCGCCACTGTCTTTGGACTGTGCACTGTATGTACCTTGTTGCCTTATTCATAAGGTACAGCATATAGTTATACTGTAACCAACCAGTACACTATGTCCTATGGTCAAGATTGCTGTGTTATTTTTCTTTTGCAATATCTAGGCTGTCATTTGAGCACAATAATAATAATAATAATATATCATATCATATCATATAATATAAATATAATTTCTTCTCTCCATACTGGCTGTTCTAACTTTCTAAACTTAAGTGAAGGCTTTAGCAGTCAGACTTTGCAAACTCAAGTGTCTTTTTAATACAATGTTCTCCTTCCTATGTTTCTTGGGACAGTGTTTCTGTGGTGTAGGGATAGTAACACAAAGAGGGAATTTATTACTAAAAAGATTTCCACAGACTGCTGAAGCCCCGTTTTAATTTCAGAATTAAATAAGAATGTATTTTCACGCAGAACAAGGACTGTGGATAAGCTGAATGCAATCCATGACACCAAGATTTTATAATAATAATAACGGTGTAGGAACAGAGAGTGTGTGACAACAGGTGTTTTTTACATGTCATCATTTTCCACAGCTCATTTTGCCTGTATGCAGTTATGCATAAATATAATCACAAAAGAAATTCATGTTGACAGTGAGTCATTTTCCAGTGTGTTGGAAAATGACAATCTCACACCAAACAGAGATATTGCTTGAATTGAGTTCAAAATAGGACCTTTGTTTGGAGGGCTATTCTAAGAACTATGATAACCTTTTGGAAACCTGAGAAGTGTTTGTAGCCTGCTTTAACTCATCTTAGTTTCTGAGGAAGCGATGTGGAGTGGTAAACACTTGTTAATTTCTTAACACTAGAAGTGCCTGAATTCCATAACTACAGACGGCCATAAGTGGTCATTTTGACCGTCTAAATTCTTAACTTTATAATCTCTCATGAGAAATTTTCAAATGAGAGATTAATGCATTTATTGTGTCAGGGTATATTTGAAAAAATAAAACAACAACAAATGTACATTTTAATACATTTAATTATGCATTTATGCATATAAACCATAATTACTCCATATACTGTATTTACACCAGTGTTTTTCAAAAGGGAAAAAAACCCGCCAGAAATCCCATTCTCATTTTGAATGAATCTAGCATTACTCAGAACAAGAAAATAACAATTAAATGTATTTTTAAGAGTATAAAACATTTGACATAATCTATTGTTTACCAGCAGAACTACTGAATAGCCCAGGCTATTCTATTGTAACAAAGAATTACAATAGAATCGCGTGAAAGTCCGTGTGGTCAATATGACTGCCTGTGTCCGAAGTACATAAACATTATCGGATTTTATTTGCCTTTTGTGTAATTTACATAAAAAATATTTTATGGTGAAATATGAACACTTTTAGGAAAGGTCCGATACCAGCGTTATTACCAGCAAAGTTATTGCACATCTAAATTTGAAAATGGTCAAAATGATAATAAGAGGATCTAGTTCCCTCATCCTCAATAAATGGCTTGGCAAGAAAAGATTGCATTGCCAAAGATTGTTTGAAGACAAACGTGACTATTGCCCAGGACTGGGAAACAAAGATAAGTTGATTACCTAAACGGGTTTAAATTAATCTGCAAACTATAAGCTTGTAAACCAACATTTCTTGTGTTTACCTGCTTTGTACCTTACCTGTCAGACCTTTATGACCTCTCTCTAGGTGCAGAAATTACATCATTTGTACTATTTATAGTCATAAGCTTTTAAATGTCAGTCAAAACTTTCCCACTTACCTCAAAGCTAAACTCTTCCCTCTTTGTTTAACATGAATTCCAGCCCTCCACAGCTTACCTGTAGCATGTTTTGGATGGGGGGCTTTTTATTTAAGTTCAACAGAGACCTTCTATCAACTCTGGCACCTCACTTGTTGACAGTAAAGAGTGGATGCCGACTCGAGGTGTAGATATGCTGGGTGCTTGCACCAGGAACCCATTCATCCATTCAAAGTTTCAACATTTACATATAGACTCAGAGGTCATGGAAAAAATGGACGTAATGCTACTGGCGGTTGCTGAGGTGTTGAGCAGCAGATGGTTGGGGTGGAAGCACCTTGAGGTGACCTCCCCAGAAGCCCCATATCCTCTAACATGTCCTACATGTTACATTATAGCTATAGCTTTAGTGTTTCATGCATTATCACTCAGTATACAAGCATCCTCATTGCCATGTTCCCTCGTTATATGTCACAGAAAAAGCCAGAGTGATGCTTCAGAGCAAGGTTAATGAAAAGCTGACTAAGCATTTTCCACTTATTCTGGAAAAAGTTAACACTTTTACCAGCCTTTACCACCTTTTACCAAGGCGCATGAAAAACGCTCCATTCAATGTTCATTCTGTGGGGAGGAATGGCGAAGAGGTCACAAAAACATTTACATTCATCCTCTGTTGCTCCGGACCATCCAACACTCCAACTGGAATACAACATAAATTTGTGTTTTCATTCCTTTTGGTTGGAAACGCCTCTGAAAGAATTTAGTCTGAAAGTAAAGTTTTCACTGACACTTGAGGCAGTGATCACATTGCATATCATCTCTGGGCACGATGCATATTTGTACCAAATTTCATGGCAATCCATTCAATAGTTATTAAGGTAACATGGCTAAAAGACTACAACTAAATCGACTTCTCTTATATAGTGCTTTGCAGTCTTAACGGTTCCCAAAACGCTTTTACAGATTGGTCTCATTCACACAGCGATGGAGGCTACGCTGCCATGCAAAGTGCTGGACTCCACTGGGAGTAAGTGAGGGTTCAGTGTCTTGCAAGAACACTTCGACATGTGGACAGAAGAAGTCAGGGTTCAAACCGCCAGCCACGGGTTTAATGGAAGACCCGCTCTACCTCCTGAGCCACTGCCGCCTAGTACTACTAATAATAATCAGAATTTGCATCGGCATTATAATTAACTTGTATGTGCACTTGTTTGGAATCAAAATGTGTCCTGTTCATTTCAGGTTATTGCCACAGCCAGCTGGAATGGCACTGATCAGTTCTTGAAAATGTGATCAATCAAAAAACATCAAATAAGAAGTGGAATAAAGGCCAATATCATCAAGCCAGCGTACACAGCCCATTCCTACCAGCTGTCCCAGATGTAACCTTGTATGTTTTACTCTGAATGATTGCATGTGAACACCTTTTGCCCTTGGTGGCTTGGTGACAGAAGTTGAAAGTATCATCTCTGTCCTTTAGTGTTGAATACAATGTCTGGCTGAGTGTGGGGACAGTCAACATTGTGTCATTTTATAGCCTGCCTGCATACACAGCTTCCCTGCTCACGTGTTTTCCTCCCCAACCTTATCAGCAGCTTCACCCAACCCTCCATCTCTCAAGAAAGCCAAGTTCATGGATTCCAGGAAGGAGAATAAACCAGCTTCTGATTATATACCTTCTACTTCATCAAAGCACTCAATCAATTACTTTGCTCATATGATACGGCAGTATTTGTGTTTGGGTTACTATATAACCAAGTCAGTTAGGCAACCATTACCATAAACTAAAATGAGTAATCAAATAGTCATCTTAATGAGCAGGAGTCTCTTCCTGGTGGATTTGTTATTTTGATGTTTATTTCCTGAATTAAATAACGAATTAACATTTTTTAAAGTATCTGAAAAGTACAGTTGAAGAAAATTTTATTTTCTAATGCTCCTTCTTGCTTAATGGTGAGCTCATCATCTGATACAAAACGTGACCTCCTTTTTTTTGTTGTCATCACAAGACACTTTGCCTGGTGAAGCGTAGCTGGGAAGGTTTTCAGCAAACACACACAATGTATGAAGAAGTCACCATTCTGGATCAGTCCGGCTAGTGCAGGTGATGTGTCATGCTGACCAGCAACACTGTATGCCAGTGAGGAAGTGGAACAACAGGCTACTCACACAGAGTGGTGCTCCGCTGGGAAGATAGTCCTGTATCGCCACCTGTTACCTTATCACTGACTAAATGGAAATGAATCCTTTATATGTATTGTCCAGCTTAGGCATACTGGCTGATGCAAAAGCGGTGTAGTTTGTGTGCCCTTTGTGTTTCACGTTCAGTGCCGTCTCATTCAGTTTGCATGTCATCATTCCCGGGGCAAAAACAAGGTGCAGACTTGAGGAGTTTTTTAAGAGAGCATATGAAAGATATTGTTGACTGAGAAAAGAAATGCAGCCGCCAGTTGAAGGATTTATCAGACTGCATGTGTTTGTATATTGGGCTGAAGGTGAGGGGTATTTGCATTATGTGTGTGTTTTTGTGAGGGTGGGGAAACAGTAAAGACAGGATGACAGAGGTGAGGAGGAAAAAAAAAAGGAAGATAACAACATAGAAAGAGACAGGGAGGGGTGGTGAGTGGGCAAGAATTTCTCCTGCATTTCTCCTTGAATTCTTGGGGCGTCTTCCTCCTCCTCCTCCCTCTCCTCGTCCCCACCTCCAGACACCACCTTAAGGCCCAGTCACTATTTGCATAAAGTGCTAAAAGGGGAGCTGACAGAGCAGGGCAGTTGATACCAGCCAACGGTCGCAGAGGAAGGAGGACCCAGAGCTGACACTGACAAAGCAAGCTATTACACAGCCTCTGAGCCCACACCCATTTACACACACACACACACCTGAGACTCCAGCAGGGGATTCAGACCAGCACAGAGGAGGACCTAAAATCCAAACTCCCTGCTGGGATCTCAGAAGTCAGTTGACATTGACTCCAGAAA
The DNA here is from genome assembly GCA_036023855.1 of Gadopsis marmoratus. Lineage (NCBI taxonomy): Eukaryota > Metazoa > Chordata > Actinopteri > Centrarchiformes > Percichthyidae > Gadopsis > Gadopsis marmoratus. Next base: position 18,220 of record JAVQJF010045340.1, on the reverse strand, counting down.
AATGCATTTTCCAGTGCAAAGGAAGTGAGCTGAGCCCGGCCCAGAGAGATAGAAAGGATCATCAGACATCTTTTTGAGTCAACAGGTAAACTGAACCTTTGCTCTAAGTGTTGCCTTGAATCTTCGTGCTTTTTTTCTTTCTTTTCTACCAGTTTGCAGCTTACTGTTGTTATAATGCAAGACTTTAAAAATAGTTCCACTACAACTATTGTTTTCATTTAAGCATTTTCTTTTTAAGTGAAGGCCATAAATATGACCGGACTCTTTTTAAGAACTGCAGTGCTGCGAGTGAAGACAGGTTCCAGAAACCAGATTACCAGTACAACTTAACTCCAGACCGTTGGATTAATCTGTAATCAATGAGGCATTTCCTTTACCCTATTGCTTTAACTTTATTCAGTTGCAAATAAATGTGAGGGCACAGGTGGATTGTATCCATCACAAGGTGGATAACAGAAAATGCAGCTGCATCAGCCAGCAGTCACATTTCATGAGTTCATTTTCCATATATTCAGTTAGCATTTTGTATATGGTTTCCTTCCATTGTCGGTTGTGTGTACACATATGCTATCTGTACATGCTCAAGTCTGCCTTTGCCTCACGTTCAGTTTAACTGTCTGCAGTGGCCCCACCCCCCACCAGTTCAAACGGCAGGTAGATTGAGTTTCATTTACTTTTCAATCTGAGAACAGGTAGGGCAGCTTTGTGGATGATGGTTTTAGCTGAGCATACAACTGAAGAGACGCACGGTTTACCCGGACACAAAAGGGCTGAAAACAGAAAACTACAAACATTTACATTTAGCTAACACACAAATTAGGTCTCGTAGCCGACAAGCTGTAATTTGTAGACTAAAAGGTGAGAGGGGCAGGTGAGAATATGACACCGATAGTGATGAAGCACCATAAATGGAAGATCAAAGCTGAATCCTGTACAAAGACAATATGGGGACGTGCCCCATGTTTGAATTTGGTATTTTGGGTTCAGCAACGACTTAGCCTGAGTTAATATTTGACTGTGCTTTCCAGTATATAACCATTCAGTTTGGCCCCAAAGCCATATGGATTGCCTGACCTCAACAGTGGACTCTGGACAGTTGTTTTTAACATCTCACTTTCAAGCAGTCTGCTTTTGTGTAATAGGCAGCAAAAGCTCAGTTAGACCTTCTCCACCTTAAACTGAGAATATGCAACTTCACCTAAAGAGTGGCCACTGTGGCTACACGTGTTAATTTATGGATATTGATAAATGTTAAAACATAAGGCAACAGTAGCACAAGTAAAGACAACTTTGAAGTCAGTGAACTGAATCAAGCTAAAGTTTGCTAAGATCAGTCACCATCAGCTACTGAGTGTGTTGATTAGAGCATGGGTGCATTTAATTAATTGCAATTAGTAAAAGAATGAATGAGTTATTTCTTCGTTAAAAACATACTCACTGTAAGTCTGAAACTAGATTTGTAGCAAGATACAGTTTACACCAGACAATAAGTATCTCTTCACCACCAGTAGAAGTCTCACATCCAGACCATCCATTCCTTCATTTTCTGACAACTAAGGGACATATTTCACCAAGGCAGGGATAACCTCATAACTTGTTCCCAGTGCAGTTTCACCTGTGTCTGGAATGTGCAAAAGACTGTCAGCTCATGATGTAAGGTGCATACTTTTGCATTTGTTGCCAAGATCAACAGGAATCTAGAGCTGTGGAGTGTACCCACTCTGTGCATTCCGTCAGACCAGCCAGCAGATTAAAAACTGTGAACCTTTAGCTAAGATAGAAGCTAAATGTGTTACCAAATCACTAGAAATGGAAATCTACTTTCTACATTTGGATCTCACACAGGGGAGGTTACAACAAGCACTCAGCTAAGCAGGTGTGGGATTACAACTTTACTTTACACATTTTTTATTATTACACTGTAAAACAAAAGGTCAAACAAAGGTGCTGTTAATGCATTGGAGTCTTTTTGATGTATATATTAAAAACCACGATATATGAGCTGAAAGTTCCAGCCTGGTGTTCTGTTGAAGACTATTCGAGGAATCATTAGGAGTACAACAGCCTGAGGCCAGCACAAAAACGGCTTTCAGCTAATTGGCATTGGCTTTCAACAATGTGACACTGTTGCTTGGTGCTCGGTCGGTTGCTATTTACTCGTGCTACAGGTAACATAGCCTGGGGCTTGTGAAAACTGTTAATTCTTTTAAAGACCTTGAGTTTCATCTCTATGACCCGTGAATTATGTGAAACATATATTGATTAACCTAATATGAACCTTTAAGGGTGTGAATGAACACTTTGTGTAAATACTAGCTATGCTTAATACTATACTATGAATATGCCAACCGTAAGATGGTAACAGCATAGTGGTAGAGAGCCAAAGACATTGTTAGCTTTGCGCCCAATTAAATATTTGAATGTTTCAAGGACTTCCTTGAATTTTTCAGTTAGCTGCGCTCTCAAGCAGGAACTTTCGTTTTAATGGTTGGTGAGGCGAGGTTAATGAAAACATGTCCGTCATGGTGAGTTCATTTTTTTTTGGATACACTTTTGTACAGCAGACAGCATCTAATAACAGATGTCCGATTTGAGCAATGTGGAAATTGAGTCCCGATCGGTGATTAGGGGCGCTTTAAACTGATAAGACCAGTGTAATTAGACCAAAAACCCTGTCCCACTAAAGCATGTTTGAATTCAGTAGAGATGAAAAGAGTTGGCAGTGCAAGAATTTCAAGGGCAGATGGAGCGATTAGAGAACAAGCAGAGACTTTGTGTGGATGGGAGTACTGGGACACGACCAGCCCTGAGGGCACAGAGAGGAGTACACCTGTGCTCTGACCATCCTTCATCCCTAACACACACACTCCTTCACATTAGGGGCCTTTAACATTAATCCACAACACCAGCAGGCAGGTTATATTACTATGTAATATTCTTATCGTCGTAAAAATAATTATACAAGGAGACCAGACTGAGAATAGAGCAGCAATGTGAATCCTGCACACTACATTATTACATTATTCACACCTGGTCCAGGTGACCTACAGTGACCCAAAACCAGGTCTGTTCCTCTTCTGTGCTGTCCGATACACAGATTTAAACACACATGCTCGAAAAGTCAATGCAGCCTGTGTTTAACCCTGATGCTGTTCCAGGTAGGGTCATGTACTGTAACTCACCCAAAACAATCTTTCGTCAGCTGCTCGATGCAAGAAGGGCCCAAGGACTCCTTGTACCAGCTGGTGTACATTTGTACGCCATTGCTGGCTACAATATATATATATATGCAAACTGCCCAGTAAAATCTTTTTGAAGACTTTGAAAACTTGTAAACAACACTCCAGTGGGGTGTTTAAGGGTTAAAAGCCAACAGGAGCAGTGAACGTTAATAGCATAAACTAGCTAGGGAGCGCATTACACTCTTTTAGTGTAAATTTACCAAAGTTTAGTTGCTGAATTGTTGGTCAGATAAGAGAGTTCACCCCCTACATTCATTGAGCAGCACTACATTGTACACACTGCATACATACTCTGACACTGTGAGGACTGTAATGTTTGAATTCTGATCAACTCCATGCTCAGGCCATGAGCAAGCAAAAAACACCAACTCACCACCATGTTTCACATTTACAATGACCTGCTCCTTACTGCTAGGCTCTGTGGGAAAATCCACTCATCCATTTAACATTTGCAAATGATGCATGTGCACTACCGGGACACAGTCATTCACTGATCAAGCAAAAATGGCTCGTTCAAGTTCGAGTCCCGCTTATAATGTTGTCGTGTTTGACAAATCTTTTTCTTTCCCTTAAGAACTCAGCCAAACAATAACACTCACTCTGTACCTGTGTTGCCCACACTAAATGTGGGGGTGGACACTAGGATTTCCATTTTTGCGCTGGCATGTAAAATGATTGACTCATTTCCTTAAGCTTGTTGCTGTTGCTTCAGAAAAATCCAAAATATCGCTCATCACATTTGACCCATTTTCCATCACATCCACTGAATTACTCATTGACAGACCAAAATCCTGTCAGCTTTGTAATATTATGTGTGCTCTTGCGTGTGGGTAGGAAATAGTTCAAAGTTCAACTGGGCTGTATAAAATGTGCACTGATCCTGAATACTGAAAAAAAAAATGGTTTGCACTTGCTTGCACAGATTTCATGATACTAGCAGCAGGATCTCATGTGAAATATGAAAATTAATCTCTACTTTTTTCACTCTCTTAAGATAACCAAGAAGTTAAGGACAGACCAAGCAGAGGAAAGAATAGGCCAGGGAGTCCAAAGGAGACAACGGATAGGGTGTGCTTACATTGCTGAAGATGGAACAGTGTCCGCAGATTTGGCACATGCAGGTCGCCCCCCAGGACACTGCAGGAGAGCTGCAAAAGAAGGGGTCAGTCATGAGCCAGCCGGAGTGCTCCATATGCTACAATACCTACGACAATGTCTTCAAAACACCCAAGCAGTTAGAGTGCACCCACACCTTCTGCCTGGAGTGCCTCTCCCGCCTCATGGCAGTCTCACTGGCTGACCAGGACGGTAACGGCGGCACCACTCGCCTCTCTTGCCCCTTCTGCCGTCATCCCACCACGCTTCCCGACGAGGGACCCCCGGCCCTGACCACCAGCCGTGAGGTCCTCTGCAAGCTGCCCAGCCACCAGCAGCAGGAGGAGCCGGTGTGGCTCGAGGGGGAGAAGCTGTGCTACAAAAGCTCCAGGCAGAACGCTATCTCGGGTGCCCCTGACAGTCCCACGGCCTTCTGCATCTGCATCGACATTGGGGCCAGCAAGACAGTGGACGTTCCGATCCAGACGCAGCACCGAACCTTTGGGCTATTGGACCGATTGGCGGACTGGAAGAGGATGGTGCTCTTCATCGTGCTCATGGTGCTGCTTATTGTTGTCGTGTTGTGGCCACTGCAGTGTGTCTTCAGCACTGGGAACATGCGCTGCATGCGAGAACCCGTCCACCCCAAGCCCACTACCACCACAACTACTACCACTACTTTCAGCCTGCTCACCTGGTCTGACTGAGTAAACTTCTGGAATGGCCGCACTTCACTGTAACTGTACATAATATTGTAAATGACACATTAGTAATAGTTTAAACATTTTGTGCACTTTTGGTAAGTGCACATTGTTATTGCTACATACAACTTCTAATGCCTCAGATTTTTAACCTACAACAGAAGCACAGTTGTTAAAGCCACTATGTGTAGGCTTTTTAGATGACTGCCTCTCAGTGGCGATTTCCAAAAAGACACTGTGGCAGACTGCACCAGGGGACAGAGATGAAAAGGTTGAAAGCAACACAGACTGCACCAATTTATTCTCTCATATGCCATCAGACGCATTTCAATTATGTTGAATTTTTAAATGATTTATCACATAAAAATTCAACATATAGCGGCTTTAACTGATGGAGCAATGGTATTTGTTGTCATAGTCGGACACTTGACAAGTATCAGATAACCGAGAATGCGAGTGTTTTGATTTGTTCGTTAGTGTCCGCTCAACATTCAGCAAAGCCAAACAGCGACGTTTAAAATGCTGACTGATGTGAACTTTGCTTTTCAAATATCTGCATGGTTAAAAGTTAAAGGTAACAAAAACAAGGTGAGTTACAATGGAAAATTTGTGTAATCTCAATGTGCCAATTAAGAACTCGAACTTTAAATATATATTTGATGTGTTCTCGTTTACACAATAAAAAAGTGAGGCATTAGCTCAGATCATGTTTCTGGGAAATAATGAAACATTTGTGCATGACAGCCTCATTAAGATTCGACATCATTTCATTGTGGTTTATCATGTCCATGCATTAACTCTATGTCTTAAAAACTAAAATTTATTGCAGCATCAGCTGCTGGTTTAATCCATCTGAACAGCAGGTGTAATAAACAACACAGCTCCTGCTGTCCTTGAATGCAAATTAGAAATAAGTATTAGTTTCAGGGTTGGTCGAGTTGCAGAACAGTCCAGCCATTCACTGACTGCTGTTTGTCATTTCCTCCCTATCTGAACCGTAAACTCATGGCTATAAAAGTAAAACCCTACTTCATCCTGACAGGAAGTTGCCGTTATTTATTCCTGGATTGAATGCGTCAGATAAAGCAAAAGTTATCTTGTGGGGTAATCCCCGAGTATATCACTTGGCAATCTGACACATGGTTGATAAGACGGTTACATTAGTCTTCATTCATTTACATTAATTTAGGAGTGGCCATAATAAAAGTGCGACTTCCTCAAGCACCATTTGAACTGCCAGTATACATGATTAACAGATGCAGAAAAAAAGGCTTAGTCACTGCTTGGAAATGGCTTGTGAATTGTTTCCCCTAAACTAATAGAGCTAAATAAGAAGATAATATATATTGTACCTAAAATCATTTTAAGCCAGTTTGTTAGTTGGCCTCACTTTGCTCTAGGGCATTTACACTACATATCTTCAAAAAAGGCTGCTATGACATTGTCAGTGTGTTGTTTTTTTCTTTTCTATTCATCACGATTCAGCTCAAAATGCGGAAAAAAGTTAAAACTGCACAAATTCTCATATTTCTTGCCTCATCTTACTTAATTGTGAGATATAAAGCACAATTTCTACAGGCCACGTCAACCATGAAATAATCTGTCATTACTGGTGTAATTGGTGTTCCTCTGGAATGCGTTCTCAATATGAATATTTGTTAACTCATGTTCACTGAGCAATATTCTCAGTCATCTTGCGGGTTTGTGCGGAAGAGCACTTTTCCAATTGAATTGTGTTGTCTGCTACTTCATCAGTACTGGGATTGCACATGGAGGCAAAACGGTCATACAGAAAGCATGCTTGTTATACTGATCTTTGGGGCAGAGGTTCCTGGAAACAGGAACCTTTTCCAAAAATGGCCCAGAGAGAGATTATCCATCTCCTTTCGAGTAGAAAAACGCCTCCAGATTCACAAGTAAAAACAACATGGAAAAATCTTTTTTAAAATTCTTGCGTAACTTTACATAGTTCCATCATAGCTTTTTATTAAACTATATGATAATAAACCATTTCTGGCAGCGGCTGCATCAACAGTTGTAGCCTATACAGCAAAAAGGCATCTGGGCAGAGCCAGTGCAAGAAGAGGAAAGGGAAGGGGCACAACATGGGAGCACTCAGTTTACCACTACTTCATTCAGGCATACTGTGACCAACAGAGGAACAAGAGATCAAAACAAAAAGACATCATGTTCAAGTAAATGTAAGAAGACAAGCAGAGAGAAAATACTGCGTTACTACTGCATACCTCCATGTACACTGGTTCAACTCAGAGCCAGAATGTACTTATTGATGGTGAAATTACACAAATAATAATAATAATATTAATAATAACAATTAAAATAATAACACAGACATAATACAAAATGCAAGAGTGGATAAAACAATCAATTAAAAATAAAATTTGAAACATATCAGCAAAATCAAACATGTGTGATGGCAAAAATCTAGTGCACTACCAAAAATATGTCCACAGCCAATGGACATCCTCACACAGCCTGAGGCCAAAGATTCAGCAGTTTCACACTTTCAAGTATTGATGTTTCACCATATCATAAAAAAATATTTTACCCATAGAGGCGGACGATCACAGTTCAGATGGGAAAAGAACAAAAGGAAAAAAATAAAACAGTGGGATTCAAACACCTTCATTGTTTGAATTCAACTGAACTAAATCAAGTGGTGCAGCATATTTCTAACAGGGACAGGCCTTCACTGACGCAGGGCATCAATGACACTCATTTCGTAAAACATAGCTTTTATACACAAAGAATCAACCATTAAAATACATTGGTAACTAATTATACTGGGAAAACTCCCCACGCTGACAGACCTAAGCTTCAACTGATGTAATGACATTAATTAAATGACTGTGCTCTTGTAAGCCTTTAAAAGACAGTTGAAAGTTGTCAGACAGGATGATGGCTGCTGCAGGTTACACTATATAAAGTTACTATGTTACTTTATTTCAATATCTCCCACAAGGTCAACAGAATCAAATTACAGTTTATTTTAGTGCAATGACTGATCCATCAGCTTTACCCAGTGTCAGTTGGGGTTGGCTCCAGCCCCCCTGTGACCCCCACACAAAAGGAAAGGAGTGCTATTAGTCCAGTGCATTTTCAATTCTTTTTCTTAAGAATCTCGAGCTGCAGCTTCAAGAACTGGCCAATTTGTGACTAAAGAAACAAGGTGATTCCAGCCTGAGAGTGTCCTTGACCTGGTTAGTCGAACATTTCTGTTGGTGGAGAAAGAGGAATGGTCTGAGCACAAACACCACCACCATATACTGCTCATTCATTGTTTATTTCGATGCCATAAAATAAAATAATAAGGTAGACTGAACACACATTATCACAACATCTTCCTATTGAAAGACATTGTTTTTTGAAGATCTTCAGGACCATTAAGTCATTACATTTTAAACAAGCTTGGTCAGATTTCACCACTGTATCTACACTTGTATTTGAGCAAGATATTTTGGTGCTGATCCTGGAAGCTAAAAGTAGTGAAACAATCTGCCAGACAACGCAGAGGGCTTAGTGCTCCGTGGCACCACCGTCTTCCTTACCACATCAGTGATGTCGGCTTACTTGCCCCGCTATCATCAAGCCTGGATTATGGTCATCTTCTAAATTACTTTTTGGAGACAAATCTATTTTTCAATCTCAGGCAGATGCCCATCTGGCCCACTGTAATCGCCTCCTTTCCCTTGTCTCATTGTGACGACAGATGTTGAACTGCATCAGACCCGCTGATTAAGGAGTACAGTCAGTCATACAAAGCTTAGTGACAGCGGTCAGCCAAGTTCTGCTCCAACCACCTATTCAGGAATCCTCTCCACCCAGCTCCTGACAAATGTGGACTACTACTACTACTACTACTACTACTACACTCCACCGCTGAATCACAATCAGTGCTGGGGATGCTGCTCGGACATTGTGCTTATAAAATAAGCTACATCTTATATGAAAAACACCAAGAAATAATGAAAAGCTCATTAAAAGGGCAGACAACCCCGCCGCCAAAGAATTTTCAGGAAGTTTGAATTTGCACTTAAAGTGGGATCAGCTGGAGGCCATATGCAGATGATTAATGTACTACATTTATGTTAAAGTTGAACAACAGAACAGCTGATTTGAATTTACAACAGCACAGGATGTTACATAGTGAACAACGTCCAAAAAGACAAGAAAAATTAAATGACCCCACTTTTACACCCGAAACATTTTTTGAAAAAGAGGGCTTGTTTGCCCTCCCTGTGCCTCAGGTTCCTGTGGCAAATTGCATGACTGCCCTTACCATCACTCAGCACCCACACTAATAACCACCACAGCTGGACAGAGAATGCTGCAAAAACAGTCTTAGGTTCGAGCTCAAATGATGACCAGTGAAGACAGAGAAAGAGGGAGTGGGCAGAGTGATTTCTGGCAAACAGCTTAGCTTTGACCTTCTTGGGTCCCGTACAGTTCTGTTCAGTTCAGGCTGGGGCAGACTCCATGTTTAATATCCGTCACCCCAAAGAAAACTGGTTGTTTACCACTTGGGTTTCCAGGGTTTGGAAATTAGTGACAGCAGAGATGTATATAATGTTGTTGATGTAACAGGTTGGGGAGGCAAGATTACAGACACATCATGTGACAAGGCACTTGCGCTGTTAAAGAGCGGGACAGGCTGGAGCGGTGGGGTGAGAAAGGGGTGAGAGACAAGGGCCCTGAGTGAGAGCACTATACTGTAAAGTCCTCCTCTCTATGGAGGGTAACGTTTGACTCTAGACAGGTCCAGCAGGATGGCAGCAGGAGAGTGGTCCGCTTGCCACCTTTACTCCAGGCAGGGTCCACTGACAGTCAGAGTGACACACTCCCAAGGGATTTTCAGGCGCTGACTAAGCGACACCTCCGCTGAAACTGAGGCAGAAATAAACAGACGGGGCAGACAAGTGGAGTTAATGGCTGGTGTCACTTCGAATCATGAATAGCATGATCTGATGTAAATCACTATATGGAGATAAAAGCAACATTTACTAAGCATACGCAACAGAAGAGTTGTATTTATATGTATACATATATATACACACACACACACACACACACACACACACACACACAGACAAACACACTGATCAACCATAACATTATGACCACCTGCCCAATATAGTGTAGGTCCCCCTTTTGCCGCCAAAACAGCACGAGGCATGGACTCCACTAGACCTCTCAAGGTGTGCTGTGGTATCTGGCACCAAGATGTTAGCAGCAGATCCGTTAAGTCCTGTAAGTTGCGAGGTGGGACCTCCATTGATCGGACTGGTTTGTCCAGCGCACCCCACAGTTGCTCGATTGGACTGAGATCTGGGGAATTTGGAGGCCAAGTCGACACCAAGTTGAACTCATTGTTGCAGTGTGCGTTGTTACCGTTTCCGTGAGGGGGTGTACTTGGTCTGCAACAATGTTTAGGTAGGTGGTACGTGTCAAAGTAACCTCCACATGAACGGCAGGACCATTCGATTGAGAACTCTAGCTGAACGCTAGAAGCACAGGATTGTCTTCAGCAGTGCTTGATCTACCCTCCTGCCAGTCGATCTCCAGCCCAAGAGGTGGCGATGTGTTTGCTTTATAACGTGGGACGTCAGGACCCAAAGGTATGAGGAAGAAGAGGAAGGAGAACGAGAAGGCGAAGAAGAAAAGAAGACCCGGACGTTGAAGGTTCGTTGATTGGTTATTTTAAGCAAGGAAGTTTGCCGGCGTGGTAGGCAGCCCCTCGCACATTGGTGTCCCCCGTACGCTCTCGCTCAGCCTTCCCGCTTCTGCGCAGCTCGACCCGGCCAAGCTATCTTGCCTGCCCCCTGTGTCTATTTGCCCCTTGTGAGCAGCATGTCTGATTACGGCGCTCTGCCGACTAATGGAGTCGGCGCGGGGATGAAAAACGACGCTTTTGCAGATGCTGTACAACGAGCCAGACAGGTAACGTGAACCCAAGAGCTCGGCTACAAGAGAAGACGGCTGGCGAGCTAACTGGTTAGCTGGTGGGAAACTGCAGCTAGCTTAATTACCTGTGACGTTCGCTTTAGGTTAGTTATCTGGCTAGCGAGCTAGCTTGTAGCAATACCATTCATTCGACTAACACGTTCGCCGGGAAGCGCGATGAGCTGAAAATGTTTCCGTGGTTGATTTGAGCAGCAGCAGCAATGTAGATCACTCTTCCGTGTAAATAAAATTACGTGCGGCCACCGGGATCCTTCGTTTAAGTTAAACGGGCTAACGCTAGCTAACGTTACTCCAGCTAAGTTAGCTTGGTTTAGTTACTATAGCGTTGGTTAACGTTAAGCTGGTGGTAAAGTTTCATCCTCCACGTATGAAGCTCCATTTTAGAAATATCTTAACAACTAACCACGTTTTCATGGCGTTATGACCGAAGTAACGTTAAGGTCAACTGTTTGTCTTGTTATATTGTACTGATACTTCTTTCACGGTGTGTGCAGCTACGTTACACCTTTGTATAGTTGTCAAGTTTAGGGCTGCAACTAATGATTGATTGCATTACTGATAAATCTATCGAGGTTGGAGCTCGACTAGTATATACAATGTTAAACGCCTGGCAGCCCGAATGTGCGATATTTAAATAACGCATATGAAACACGAAACTGCAGTAAAATGTAATATTTCATAAGTTGAAACTAGATAATCTAACATAGTCTGCAACTATTGATTAATCAAATAATTGTTTGAGCTTTTACTGAAGGTGCTGTGAAGGCACCATGTATCATTTGTCCCTCTGTTTCTACACATGTAGACATTTAAGGGGGTACTTTATAAAGGATACTCTACGGCAATTTAGCATTGTACTTCCATAAAGTTCAGGGACTTAAACTTTTAACTTACAGTTTGGGTCAACCTTCAAAAAGAATAGATCCTACACTTTTTTTCTTTTGTCCTACACATCTTTTGTTAGCCCCTCTCTGCCCATGGAAAATGTCTTTCAAACTCCACACCTCCAAAGAATGCTTTCTTTTTTAAATTTGTAGTTTTCAGACCCAGATAGCTCCCAGATGCTAACTCTCATCACTGTAGGGCTCATGAGTAAATGATCTTCACGTGTCTGCAGAGTGCCACCTTAAATAAGATTATCTTTATGATCGCACCATTATACAGCAAGATATGGTTAAAAGATCACTTGCTTCACTGTAGTGATGTTGAAATACTCTTTCCAAAACTTGTATCCCTGAAAGTTCTTCGTTGCTATTTTAGGGTACATTTCAGACATTTCATCCAGTGTGTATGTCTTTCTAGATTGCAGCCAAAATTGGTGGAGACGGTGTTCCTTCAGTGAGCAACAACGGAGGAGCTGAGAACTATCCATTCACAGCACAGAAACGATCCCTGGAAGAAGCAGGTAAAATATCCGCTTCAACAGGCACTTTGTCTGCAATTTTGTCCAGATTTGTAAGACTCACTTTGTCTAATTTTTATTTTCTTTCTCAGATGAACCCGATGCTAAGAAGGTAGCATCACAGAACGAAATGGATTCTCCATTGTGTAAGTTAAATACACACATTGATCCTTTTTTACAAACACTTGATTGGCTCAGTTTCCAACCAATTGCCACTTTTTTCCTTCTCTTAAAGCTATTGAAGCTCAGCTGGCTGTGCTGTCCCAACAAAGGTACAGTGTTATTTTTTTGTGTGTGGGGGGTTACACAAGCACTCAATGCTTATTGTGACCAAGACGAGATCCTTTTTCATGTCATTGTTTTTTTTACTTGTCTGCAGTGTCAGGCCCTCCACAATGACAGAAGAGTACAGAGTCCCTGATGGCATGGTCGGTCTGAGTGAGTACATGCATATACGTTTCCTAAATCACAGACATGATTGCTGTGTTGCACTTGTTCAAACTAAAATCTTAATGTCTTCGCTGTTGTCCCTAAAGTCATCGGCAGAGGAGGTGAACAGATTAACAAAATACAGCAGGATTCTGGCTGCAAGGTCCAGATTGCGCATGGTGAGCTATGTGCCTTACTACAGATTTGCTAAATCAGCCAAGTATAATGGATTTTCCTTCTGCTCTTGGATTGATGCATACATTCATATTCCTTCACAGACAGTGCTGGTCTTTCAGAAAGAAGTGTTTCTCTGACGGGGTCACCAGATGCTGTACAGTAAGTTGGTGTTAACATTTAAAACGATAATATGTTAAATTTCCAATGTAACTACTCAACTCTTAAGAGACAGTTTGGTTTCTGGGAAGTTTTCACTCATTATCGTCTGTGGGATCAAGGAGCAGGTCTGTTCAAAGGTGAAGAAATGACACTAACATACTCCAGACATTAAGGGCTGTCTTAATCAGAGTGCACATAATGTATTGCTAGTTGCATAGGTTAGTTTTATCTTGAGAAATTAGATCATATAAAATCTTGCAACTATTTCCTGTTTGCTTGTGCAATGGCAACGGAGAACACTATTGGGACATTTCTAACAGAGTTTGGCCTGTAAGGCAGCACTTCCTGTCAGGATGTCAGTACAACAAATTGTCCAACCACGGCTCTTGCTATAATCTTTGTCATTTCTACTCCACAAATAACTGTGATTGGAAGTCAATGGTGGTTAACAGTCTGAGATGCTCATCCCAGGGCACAAAAGTGTCTTTAGCATGACGTGCAAAGCCAGACAAGAAAATGAAAATGCTAGGATTTCATTTAACTTTTAAGAATGATTATTAAAAATCTGCTGGAGCTAGGTTAGTGAGTATCAAGTGAGATCCTCTCGACTTGCATCAGTTGAGCCAAGCTAGGCAAAACCAATCATTCAGAGAGACACCAAAGCCAAGCATTGCCTGTTGAAACCCCTGCAGCTGCTCAAGAATGTGGCATACTGTAGGTGCAGCTGAAACGTCTTGCACTACCTTTTTTAAGTCAGAATAGTGTGACCCATTACCTAAATTGCTTGTGTCATGTTGACCTTGTGTTCTTCAATCATTTCATCACCCTTCTTTCATTTGACTTTGCTTCTTCCAGGAGAGCCAAGGCACTTATAGATGACATAGTGTCAAGGGGTCATGAGTCGACCAATGGGCAGTCGGGTTCCATGCAGGAGATGATCATCCCTGCAGGCAAGGCCGGCCTTATTATAGGCAAAGGTGGAGAGACCATCAAACAGCTACAGGTGAGAATGACAGGATACCTTTTTACATACAACTCGATCACTTCATTCAGAGTTTTTGCACTGTACAAGTATTGGAAAGAAAATGACTAGAAACATAATAGGAAACCCAATAGCAAAGAGCACTGCAACCAGATAGCAGTGTATCATGCTCATGTTGAGATTAGGTGAATATTCCCCCGTGTGTAATCAATGTAGCATGTCTCTCCTGCCAAATCTCAGGAGCGGGCTGGAGTCAAAATGATTCTTATTCAAGATGGATCCCAGCCACCCAACATTGATAAGCCCCTGCGTATCATTGGAGACCCCTACAAAGTGCAGGTATTCTTTTAAGCACACTGGAGATAGTTTCAGTTAAATAGGAGATGTTTTATGCTTCTATTTACCCTTCAAATAACTGTCGGGTTTTTTTTTGTTTGTTTTTTTTAGCAAGCAAAGGAGATGGTTAATGAGATTCTAAGAGATAGGGATCATGCTGGTTTTGGAGACAGGAATGAATACGGCTCAAGGATGGGAGGAGGTGGTGGTGGAGGCGGTGGTGGTAGTGGCGGCGGCGGCGGCATCGATGTAAGTAATGTTTTTTGAATACAAAAAGCAAAGTTCTGAGTAACTGAGCCTAGATAAAATTGCATTAAATGAACATCCTCAAATGACTGGAGAATAATGTGTGAATGTATGCTGAATGTTTCCCATCATTTAATGGGCAAGACTCCACTGCTTTGAGCAGTTATCACAAGTTCTCGTAATTCTACAGATAGCTGTGCCCCGCCACTCTGTGGGAGTTGTAATTGGCCGAAGTGGGGAGATGATCAAGAAGATCCAGAGTGATGCTGGAGTGAAGATACAGTTTAAACCAGGTGAGCTCTCCAAATGTTCTTTTGGGAGATTAAACGGCATTCTATTTCATTACATGTCATAAATTCAGTTGCCTGCTAACTAGTGTTGATGCAGGGGTGGAGGAGGGGGGATCTAATAGACCAAAACACCATAAAATTATATACTGCTTAGGATTTTTGGGAAGACATTTTAAAAGATTAAATCGCAAAGATGCTAAAGTGTCTGTTCAAAATAATACAAATGTTTTACCAATTTGTTGGCAGGAAAATGTTGTAAAAAACTTTATTTCTTATATTTACTTACTCTAGTTGTCTTAATTGTGCTGTCATTCCAACATCTTTAACATCTGCTGCTACTACAATATTGACCGGGTATGAAGAAATATGGATCCACTTAATTAAGATTTCAATGAAGATTTTCATAAATCAATCCTTATGTACAGATTGGGGTTGTCTCCTTCCAGGTCATCAAATTTAATTTTTTTTTCTTTCTCTGTACAAACCCCCACAATAAACCTGCCTGTCCTTTTGTCATTTTTTACAGATGATGGTACTGGTCCTGATAAAATAGCTCATATTATGGGTCCACCTGACCAGTGTCAGCATGCAGCCTCGATCATCACTGACCTGCTACAGAGCATCCGTGCCCGAGAGGAGGGTGGGCAGGGGGTAAGTGCAGAGGCAGTCCTTTTGATGAAGTGTTTCTGTGTTGACAGAACACAGAAAGACAGCTTTGCAGTTGAACCTAATGTGAGACCTGTTCCCTCCACAGGGCCCTCCAGGTCCTGGTGCAGGGATGCCGCCTGGTGGACGAGGACGGGGAAGAGGCCAGGGGAACTGGGGTCCCCCGGGGGGAGAGATGACCTTCTCCATTCCTGCTCACAAATGTGGGCTTGTCATTGGCAGAGGAGGAGAGAATGTCAAGTCCATCAACCAACAGACGGGTGCATTTGTGGAAATATCTCGCCAGCCACCCCCAAACGGAGACCCAAACTTCAAACTGTTCATCATCCGAGGGTCCCCCCAACAGATTGACCACGCAAAGCAGCTCATAGAAGAAAAGATTGAGGTATGCTCAAGTAACTGGCCGAGCAGAGAGGGAATACACAGAACAGCTGTCAAAAGATAACGCAACCTTTTTTGTTTTAACTGATTTAAGCTTCTTCTTGTTTTTTCCCAGGCTCCATTGTGTCCCGTGGGTGGTGGTCCTGGTCCAGGAGGCCCAGGTGGTCCAATGGGTCCCTATAATCCAAACCCTTATAATGCAGGGCCTCCTGGTGGTGCTCCTCAGTAAGTACAACCCCCAAACAACACTTCAATGCAGGAGTTTTGACTTTTCCTTCAGGGGAAACTGGTATAAGTAAGCAGTTTGTGTTTTTAAGTGGTCCTATCCTTCTCTGCAGTGGAGCCGCTCCTGGTGGACCCCAGTTCTGCCCTCAGGGTTGGGGAAATACCTATCAGCAGTGGCAAGCCCCAGGTCCACAAGACCCCAGTGAGTACTTCCGCACTCACTTCCATTAGTCTGTTTCTGTACTTGCCTCTAAAGTTGTTCTATTTAATATTGTAACGCACTTTGTAAATGGTTTGAGGCATATACTTTTATTGATTTCATTACTTTATTTATACCTTTTTTTTTTTTCCCCTCTCATCATTAGATAAGGCAGCAGCAGACCCAAATGCAGCATGGGCAGCCTACTATGCACAGTATTATGGCCAACAGCCAGGGGGGGCCATGGCAACCCAGGCTCCAGGAGCAAATGCTGCAGCAGCACCAGGTGACCAGAACCAAGCAGTGCAGGCCTCTGGGGGCCAACCAGACTACACTAAAGCTTGGGAGGAATACTACAAAAAGATGGGCATGAGTAAGTGGGATCAACTGAGACACAGTTCTATGTAGTTGGGTAAACTGTGAGCTTTAAACTACAAGGTTCTGTCTGGGCATATGAACAGATTTAGTACTATTAAATAAATTGGTCGTACTGAAATGAAACGAGTATATGACTTTTTCCAGCCCAGCCAACTGGAGGGGCAGCAGCCGCTCCGGCAGCAGCAGCCACAGCAGCAGCACCAGGAGGAGGAGCTGCAGCTGGAGGCCAGCAGGACTACAGCGCAGCCTGGGCTGAGTACTACAGACAGCAGGCTGCCTACTATGGACAGGGAGGGCAAGCACCTGGACAGGCAGCTGCTCCACAGCAGGGACAACAGGTAGCACATCCATGACGGTGTCCTAAATTAACCTTGTAGCTGCCAAGTTCTAGTAAGCTTAAAATCAATTGCCTGCCAAGAACCCATTTACTGGCTGGAATATTGGGTTTTATAGAAATTAAATTTATAGAAATGTTTTCCAAACTGTGCTCTGTGCCTCATTGTGTTTAGAATGAGATACTGCGACAGAGTAAAAAAAGTAGGTCTTTCTTGGTGACCTCTGGTGTTGCCAATTAAAATGAACATGAGGATTCCAGTAAAATTACTGTAGCTTAAAGAAATATTCAGGCAGTCAAACAGATGGCTACCGTGCAGTTTAACTAGCCACTGTTTTTTGTTTTGGTGTGATTGGGTCAGTTCAATCAAAGCTATACATTGTTCAGGAACAAAGCTTTAAGAACATGGAGAAACCAAATGCATTCAAATGTTGTTTGTGTGACACCTACTTCAACAGAATTTTTAGTATTATTTGGCGTGTGTTAATGATCGATCTTGTATATTCATGACAATTTTCACACTTCTTTACAAAGCAAAGACTGAATAAATTACGTTTTGTCTGTGATGTCTCATTTCAGGCCCAGTAAACAATTGACTCTGTTGGACGATTGCGATGGCTCTCTGGACTTTTTTTTCCTATCAAGAGATTTCCTTTTTGGTTTTAATAACACAAGACCATGGTTTACTCATCCACTCAGACATTTTCTATTCCAACCTTGTTGTTTTAAGTCAAAATTGAAGAAATGGAAAAAGGGAATACATTTTGCCCATGCATTGAACAAAGCACTAAACTGCTTGGGTTACTATTCAGTTTGCCCCTTCACCGTACCCACATCTTGTAATACATAAGTCTGTTTTTTTTGTTTTGTTTTTTTGTAAATGTGAACTAATAAGCATCTTTGCTTGCAAGCTAGCACAACAGCATCTCAACACTGACTCACATTTCAGTAGTGGCGGCCGCCCCGCCCCCCCCCCCCGCCGGGGGCCGGGGGGGG
>JAVQJF010045332.1:0-34757 GCA_036023855.1 Gadopsis marmoratus | reverse complement strand
GTCCTGCAGACAGGCAGTCCTCCTCCCTGCAGGCAGACAGTCCTCCCTGCAAGTAGTCCTGCAGACAGGCAGTCCTCCTCCCTGCAGGCAGACAGTGCTCCTCCCTGCAGGCAGACAGTCCTCCCTGCAAGTAGTCCTGCAGACAGGCAGTCCTCCTCCCTGCAGACAGGCAGTCCTCCCTGCAAGTAGTCCTGCAGACAGGCAGTCCTCCTCCCTGCAGGCAGACAGTCCTCCTGCAGGCAGACAGTCCTCCTGCAGGCAGACAGTCCTCCTGCAGGCTCAGGTGGGTCGATGTGACTAGCTGCGTTTAATCAGGTGCTGTAATTTAGTACAAATGTGTGGTACTTGTACTTTGCGTCACACTAACGTCACACTACATTTTACCCCCCACCACATTTATCTGACAGTAGCTGAAATTACACTTTGACAAGCTACAACAATGATAATTCATCTGTAATATTAATCCAATACTGTAATATACAGCTATGGAAAATATTAAGAGACCAGTCCAAATATTCCATAGTTCATTTAACTCAAACACAGTAAATAGTAAAACCAGAGAACTGATAATTTCGCAGTGGTCTCTTAATTTTTTTCAGAGCTGTATATATAAATTCTGATGATAATACTTTTGCTTAAGTAAAATGCAGGACTTTAACGTGTATCAGAGTGCATTTGCACGGTGGAATTACTCAGCTACTCAAGGGAATGAGTACTTTTCCACCTCTTCTTTTGATACTACTGCAGTATTTTTCATTTTAAGGACATTTCAACTTTTACTCATATTAAATTTCTGAGGGAAGTATTGGACTTTTACATTTATCTTCCCATAACCATCCCTGCTATTATTTCCCTTGCTTCTGTCTTGTCATTTTTCCATTATGTTTATCCTCCCACTACCGTCCTTCCTTCAACTGTCTTGACATCATGAAAATCCCCAAAAATGGACCTAAAACAGCAAAATCTACTTTGAATTTGGACTCTTGAGTACATTTTACTGCTAATACTTTTAAGAAAGATCTGAATGCAGCACTTTTACACTGCAGTATTACATTGCTGCTACTTTGTTAACGCATTTGTGTTGATGTTGATCCTGCAGACTTGACATCTTAGAGCTGCAGGTTTCCAACAGTTTTCACTGAAAAACACAAAACTGCTGCTGTTAGTATGATTAAAGCAAATCCATTCGCTTAGCGTGGCGTTCTGAAGAGCCACTGGGATAAAACGCATCACAGAGAACATCAACATCCTCAAGGCTTTTCTGAGGATTAACCAGATCCTGTCAAATGTAGGCTATACCTGTGGGTGTGGTGGGTTTGTGATCATGAAAACCTTTAGGGGAATCTAAAAGCACCTGGACTTGAGTAAACATAAGTCAAATTCAGTTCATATGTCAATAGCCTATAAACCACTGCTGTCTATATGGAAAGGAACCAGATGAATGCAGAACAGGTCTCCCTGAAATATAATTGTAAATTCTCATCAGGCATGTCAGAAGCCTTTCTTGCCCAGTGATGATCTTCTTTTGCTGTCGCCCTTTGTTAGAGAAATAAGGCTTCACTTTGCTCAGCCCCTGGTGGTGCCTTTTCATCCCTGCTGCAACTGCAAACATTAAAAACAAAAACAACCTCTGGAGACACTTAAAGAGAAAAGAAACTTTTATTTCCCCAAAGAGGTTACACAACAGTCCAAATCCTTTCGTAACTCAACATTTGTTAATGTTTCATTAACACAAGGGTAGGAATCCACTAGTACTAGCCCATCATTCTGTAGGTCTTCAGGAAAACAAAACAAAGCCAAATGGCAGTATTGGTCATAGAACTACATAGTCAAGGTAAAATAGAGAAAATTACAAATATATATCCATCTATTTCAGGGAAACAATAGATTGTTGTACAAGATTCACACTCTCAAACTGCTATGGTGAGGCATTGGAAAAGTACAAATCAACAAGGTGAGGACATGACAGCTGGTTATCAATACAAGTGTACAATATGTCCTCTTTGAAAAATATAATTTTACATAGCCCAATGAAAGAAACTGTTAGCAGCTCAGGCAAAAGATGCTGGTTTTAATTTACAAAAGACAAAAAGTTCCTCAAGTTAATCGCATTTTGGTTTTCACCTTATACATCGTACAGTTCGTACAAGTTTTGTGTAATTAGTTTCAAATGCATAAATGTGCATATGTGCAATATGGATAAATATCTTTGAGAACATAAAGTCTTAAAATGCATTTTGTGTCGTGGAGTATTTTAACAGTGTACAGGCTCTAACTGTACGTCCTCTGAGAATGTGTGTATGCGTTTGGTCCGTTCTCTTCCTTCAAGAGTTGGTCCCGGAAACTGGTATTGTGAGCGCGCCTCTTTTCAATAACAAGTCCAGATATCAAACTCGGGAGGGGAAGAGAAGAATTCATTAATTAACTCAAGAAATCAAGGCACAATTAGTCACATAAGGCTGGTCCTTCATTTTCTCTGGAATAGAGAATCAACACTCTTTACCCATTCAGATGTATGCCATGAATGTAGACAAAATAGGGAAATGCTAAAACAAAAAACAAAAAAACAGAGGGTAATATTGATTAAAAGTAGCATCATGTCAACGTAATCATATCACAACATGCAGGATTTGTTGTGAGCAGCCATCAGTATGACTTTTAAATTTCAATATAAAAGGAAAAGTTTAACATTTTAGGAAATACTCTCATTTGAGCGACACCACTCATGTCTGTACAATAAATATCCAGCTACAGCCTGCAGCTGGTTAGCTTAGCTTAGCATAAAAACTGGAATCCGGTGGAAACAGCTAGCCTGGCTCAGTCCTGAGGCACATAACCTCCCGTAAAAACCACAACTTGATTTTTTACACTTTGGTTTTTGCATTAGTGGGGTTTAGAGGTGGTGGTAGGCAGAATATCTTTGGACAGAGCCAGGCTAACTCCAGTCTTTACGCAAAGCTAAGCAGCTGCTGGTTGCATCCATATATTGAACAGACACACATGAGTGGCGTTGATCTTATCCAACTCTTAGGAAGAACGCAAATGAGCTCATTTCCCAAAATGTCTCCTGAAGCTTCCTGACTACACTTTCATAACGCATTCATCCCCATTTCAGTCAGTCTGCAATACAACATTCATATGCTGGAATACAAAAGGCCATTTACAGTTTCCAAATGTGTTTACTGCAGCAACTCCTGTTCAAAAGATTTGTCAAACAGCATAAAAGTGCGTTTCCTGCGATTTGAAATAGCTGCAAGATGAAAAAGATTATTTAACATCAAGAGTCAAACACATTGTAGGAGTTTTTTCTGTTTCATTTTCTGTTTGGAGTTAAAAGATTTACAATTCTGAAAGTTTGAAAGGCAGTGAGAGTTGAAGGGAGACGGGGGGGGGGGTTCTTGTAGAATCTGACATTTCCGGTCAATCTGAGCCACTATGGCTTCAAAAAGGAGTGATTAGTGCTCTTCCAGCCAAGACGGACTGTCCCCACCTGGCATTTTCAACTTGATGTGGAACTGCTTGAGTGTCTGTTCCAGCTGCTGTTGGTTTCCAGCGTAGTATGCAGCTATGGCGTTGTGGAACAGGATGAGCTGGTTATGCAATACCTTCACCTGTTTGGGAGCAGGAAACGTAAATAAAGAGATGATGAGCACACTCGGACAGTAAGGCAATATGTTGGCGCAGGTATGTCGAGCAGAAGTAGCCGACCTTGTTCTCTTCCAGGAACTTCAGCTTGACAGAGACATCGTTTCGCATCCTCTCGTACTTCTCGCGGTGGATCTGGAACTGCTGCTGGGACAGCTCTATCTTGGGCATGGTGGTGGCATCACGTGGCCCCAGGTTCAACTCCTCCAGGTCTGTACGGTACGCGTCATACTCAACCCTAGAAGTGGTATTTAAAACAGCATCAGAAATATGTAATGTGTATACATTATAATTGGTGCAAGACTGTTAAAAGCAACACATAATCCCTGCACTTCACATCCAATCTGTTATGTTTAAGTATTAAAAGGTGCCCATGGAGGTTTTGACCTCTAGTAGTGCTGTGGAGCAGTTTTTTTTGTTTTGTTTTTTTGAGTGATCTACAGGTGGCAGTAATGCTCAACGATATGCAACAGTGTGCCAAGAAAATGACTGTCCTAGCTTTTCAAATGTTTCACAAAGGAAATGCATTCAACACATTTATTAGACATAAAGGAAACATTCAAATGTGTTTGTGAGTAACACTGAATGTAAACACAACTACATATTAAACGTGAGTTTAATGTAGTTTAATATGCATTCACAGATACTGTATTCCATTTTTATACTTTTGCACAGGTTATTCAAATAACTGCCTGTATGAGTGTACACATTAGCTTCTGTTAGGAGTAGAAAGTGGGCACTCTTATTGTGGAGAAACAGGAAGTTCTGTTGTTTTCAAGGCATAAACGTGGCAGTCGCTACTAGAGCAGTTGTCTGATCACTTCAAACGTCAACTTTTCTTCTTGTAGACAACACAATCTACAAATTTTATTTATTCCATCACCAGTAAGATGTTTGACTTACATTATTAAAAAGGCAAGGACAGTGGAGTTTCTGTGGAGGTCTTTTGACGTGATGAAAGGAAAACATTTAATGATCTCACAAAAGATCCAGCCAGGATTGAGACATTTTCTCCAAAATATTGGATAATAATTCGGTGTTTGGAGATGTGCGCAGGCACAATAGACACATCACATACCTGGCAAATTCATACTGTTTGATATTAACCATGGTGTCTTCGATTGTTTTGTCCACGAGGGTGTTAACACTGGAGATGAAAAAGGTGATCGCACCCAGCAGTGTCTCTCCATTTTTGGACAAAAGCTTTTGGGTGTCAGCGTTGTAACCAAACTCCTCCTGAAGAATAGAAATTGTAATTATCTCACTGAATTATGCTTATTTGGCACTGTTGTCCACAGTGTCTAAAGCAACTGTGGGTGCCAGCATCATACAGGTACTTTTTGCAAATATATATACACAGGAGTAATACTGATTATTAAAACTATATGACTAGAACAATTTTTTTTGTTGGCATCTGAACCAATTGAACACAAATTCAAATCCATGAGGAGACAAATTATTATTAAAATATTTTGAAAAAATAAATGAATATGTAGAAATTAACAGTATTCTGTAACATCATTAGTGGACTCAGAGGAAGTGGTGGAGGGCCTAATCTTTAATTATGCAGGTATATATATATAAAAACACACACTCACGTGAAGTTCTGGTGTCTTGAGGCTGAGGTCGGCGAAGGCGTCGCCCAGCTGCCTCTGCGTCTGCATCATCAGGGACAGCTGATTGGCCAGTGTCTGAGCCAGCTTGATTACATGCTGGTACTTTCTCTTGTTGTCACGGAGGACTTCGATTTGAGCCTCCAGCTCCATGTCCACAGTCCTCGAGCCCCGACCCAGCTTCTCTGACAGGATCTGCCTGGTACACTGCAAGAGGACAGCAGCCTTATTAATACACACACACACATACTTAAGAATGAATGCCAGGAGTTTCTACTGTATTTAGTCAAGAGAAAAATAGCAGAGAGACTGTATAAGATACAATCAAGAGAAAGAAAGAGTGGAGCCAAAATACAATGTCTAAAGCTGAGAGAAGAAGTCGGGTAGAAGGTGGACATAGAATTAAAATAAAGGACAGCGAGGATTACTTTATATGTGTTGACGCTCCACTTTCTCACAAGGTCCAGTTTTTCCATGGCTGGGTTCTTTAAGTCATCTGAAAGGACCACCGCGCCACTCTGTGGCATTACACCTGGACAATTAAAAGTCATTCACTTAGTGGCTGATTGAGTTATTGGATTTGCAGGCTGGAGAGCTGTGGTGAAAATTAAGGAGGTACAATTAATATGATAATTATTAAACAGTGTAATGAGATTGTCATGTTAGCATTCAAAGTTGAACACAGGGAAAATTAAGGCATTAGAGGACGCTGGTGACATCTATGGTTATTCTAATTAAGATGAACATTAAAATACAGTTAGTCATGACTTACCACTTTTAAAATGTCACAGTATAACTGATAGTCATAGAGGGAAATGCTGAAAGATATTGAGCCCTGAAACTGACTAAATGTAGTTAAACGTTATCAGACAAGTCAAACATAATAAATAATATTGTTAGTGAAATAACTAAAATTGAGTATAAAAGAAGTAAAATCTTAAACTGTTAGCTAATGCTAACAAAGCCAGCTACCTAATGCTTTGTCTTCCAAGTGCATGCCTCTCAATCAACAACCACAATGGAAATAGATCATGGACGTTATTGTGTCATCCTTGACATTTTGAAGATGTGTGTGATTTCGTGTCTCTTTTATCACAATGTCAACCTAATTAAAAAGTCTTAAGCCAACGCTAACAAACCTACCAGGTAAATTGGTTTAGATGTTACAAGACATCATACAGTGATACAACACCAAGCAGCATATAGAAAACTGATAATTGCACTGAATGCTGTAGTTTTATTAAGAACATTAACTTCTACGAGGCAGCTAACATTACCTGAAAAGGCTAGTCATGAATGCGTTTTGCCGTTAGTTATGCTGATTTGGTGGTAAAAGAAAAAAAATGTAAAGCTTTTAACTTTTTTCTCCACCAACTGCATGGAGGTTAAAGGCAAAGAATTAAATGTACATTTCTTTTGACACTCTAGTTTAATTATTTACCTAAACAATGATCTATTGACGTATTCAGTTATATTTTTGACTTGACTCACAACCTTTTACTACATTTTGGCAGTTTCAGGGATGCAGAGAGAAAGACTATGTGAGCCAGCTTTTGCAAGGACACAAGGTTGCAAGCAGGAACACCCCCTGAGATTACACGTGAAAGCAGTTTCCTTTCCAAGCCAAGCAAATGCTTTAGGCATCCAGAGGTAGCATCAGATCTAGAAGTCTTGAGATCTAGATCTTAGGAAAATGACACTAAGAAAAATGTAAACGCTTATCATTAGGCACTGCATAGCAGGAAACTACTTGATTACCCGAGATTTATGCAAAGGTAAAGTTTGGAGAGCCAATAAACAAGAAAGGAGAAGAAGAAAGGTTTGATTCTGAATGAAGCGCAGCCTGTGGGAACAAGGAGCAGGTAAGAAACTAGGAAGGGTACAATACACTGCGGTTAATTTAGTGTGCAAATGGTGACGATTCATCATCATCAGGTTCATAATCCATCGCTGCGGGTACCTTTCTCAGCCTGACTATCGCTGGAAGAGCGTGCCAGTCGGCTAGCAACAGCCGAGCTGGGAGCTACAGGTGTCACGGGAGACGTGGGCAGGCTTGCTGACCCTGGGAGATATTCAGAGTTATGATTCATTAGTATGTCACCGTGCCGCCTACACAAGTGTAAGGGGGGATTTCTCATCGGTGTTGATTTCCTGCGTGTTTTTTTTGTATATTACAGTGGCTCTCTCCATGTTTTCAGGATGAATGTGTTACTGAACAAAAAGCCTACTTCAACCAGTGTAAATAACAGGGAAAACAGCCATGGCAACAACAGCTCACAGCACTATGGGGAGTTTTTTATTTGCATTTGTAACAAGGCCGTGAGGATGAAAAGGAAAGGAGGGTTACATCCTGGCGATCAGTGGAAACTCATTAAATTCAATTGGATGCCACCTTTACAAATTCAAATGTCTGCCTTTGAAAATTCACAGAGATAAAAAACCAAAAGTGGAGCACTGGGAAAAGGCGACTTTGTAAACGTAGAAGTCTGCAATGCAGTCAAATAATGTAACAAGCTGACAAGGCCAGGTACGTTTCTGATGCGCTGCGCCGTCACAAAACTCTGATGGGCGATGAAGCGGTATATAATAACAAGCAGAGCAACAGAACAAATGAGGACTGAAGTGTTTTACCTTTGTACGGTCCTGATTCAATGATGCCCTCTGTTGTTGAAGCGAAGATGCTGGAGGGGACAAAGGACTCGGATAGGTTTAGGGCCCCCGGGCTACTGGGGTACGAGTCCTATGGAAAAATTAAACCGGGATTATATAAACAGGTTGAGTGGGTCCTAGTAGACAGGCAGCAATGGCGTTTTCAAGCAAAAACACCAAACATTTGTACATATACATCTTCACCATATATGGTAGTAAATTGAATATCTGAGTTTTGGAAATAAAAGCAGCAATTTGAATACAGCTCCCTATGCTATGGGGAAAAAAAAGGTACGTTCCATTTCACTGAACATAATTGATAGTTGTAGCCGTACTATTTTGACAAAGACCTACATTTGTTTGCACTGTTTGTTTTCCGTCAAGCCAATTTAATGAAATATATTATACTGGATGTGTCAATGAAAGACACAGACATTAGTGTGTCAATTGAATGGCTTTGGAGACCTGTTCTTCTATATAGGTTTTGGAAGCCAGTAGACTTATTATTATTCGAATTATATATTTTGAGAGATGCTTAGAGATACCCTTACCCTCTGGAATACTGTCTCAGGGCTCTGATCCAGGTCTCCGTTGCTGGTCACTGGGATCTCAGCGGCTGAGCATCTATGTGACTCCTTGGCCATTGTGCTTTTCTGTAATGAGGAAGGTGAAATGAAGTAGGTTATCCGTTTTTCCCATCGAACTTCAAAGAGAGAGACCTCTATTAAGAAAAGAGGACTCAATAGCTGTGGGCTGCCACCTTGTGGACACAGCCCATGTTGGAAATCACTGGCCTGGTTCAAGATTTGATACAGATAATAATTGTTCTGTGGAATCATACGGTGGTAACATGATAGTGTTGTTCTTCCTGATATCACACCGACATATAAACCGTCTAGAGGACACCGATTTCACACAAATGGTGCCACCCAGGCAAATGCTTGTAATAAATATGCCTGTATTTTGATTCACCTTCTTTCAACGATTCCTTTCACTGATTTCCAGGACAGGATGTAGAGCTCTGTGAGCTTTAAGTCAGTTACGCATTGAAGCATTTACCAGGACACCAGCTCTTGTGCAACAACCGACATCATTTTTCAACAACGCCCTATTTTACAACACGTTTTCAGTTTAGTTACTAAACACAGCATGATGGGATATGTTACCAAGAGCATTGCGCCATCTCCACTCTTTACATACATTCCTGGTTTGGTGGGGTATTGTAAACACAGACTCTTACGTCATGTGTGTCATGAAGGTTTAGTGCATAATGGCTCCACCCATGAAGCTAAGGCAAAAGGGGGAATCAACCAGCTTTCTCGAACATCTGCCGTTTTCCATTGCAACGCTTTGGACACACAATATCTGGTTTCTCATTGCCATGCTCATGTCAG
The DNA here is from genome assembly GCA_036023855.1 of Gadopsis marmoratus. NCBI lineage: Eukaryota > Metazoa > Chordata > Actinopteri > Centrarchiformes > Percichthyidae > Gadopsis > Gadopsis marmoratus. The sequence continues at coordinate 25,456 of JAVQJF010045332.1, read as the reverse complement.
TGTTTCCTAGAAAATGCAAGACTTTCTGTTTTACAGTGACATCACTCCTTTCAGACCACATTAAACCCTGTGTGCCATGGTTTATGGTTTAAAGCTGGTCATTTTGTGGTCAGACCCAGAAAATCCTGTGATGCAGGAACACGCATGGAACAACCACATGGAAAGACCCATTATAATCTTTATGAAAATATATCAGTCATGGTCCCTCTGAGGTGTGCCTGTAGATTAAAATGACAGTGACACATTGGCTTGCTCTGCTGCACGTTTACATGTTGGCTCACAGCAAGCCACAGGGTGGAGACAACAGTTAGTGGCAACATCTGTTTTGTTTAGCCTATAATAAACCAGTGGCCCGTTGTTGCAGGCGGAAGATACAGCTATGCTACCTTTAGTACAATTCTTGTGACCTAATCACGGTGGACTTGGGAACTAGGACACTAAACCACTATAAAGGCTTGCATAGGAGCTTTGTGAGGTCTAACAGTGTAAAGCTGGTTAATGTTGATTAGTAGCAAAGGGGGTACGTACCACTGGAAAAAAAAGTATTATAATAAAAAAAACCTGAATTTGCATCTTTGAACAAGATCCTTCAACTACAGCAGGACCTTGACCAGTGTCTAAATAATGCAAATGTCTACCAGATCAGCAGGTAACAAGATCTGGATGTAGTCTGACTGGTTTCACTGTGTGAGCAAAAAGTTAGTTTAACTCTATAACCAATAACTAGCATGGTTTGAGTTCATTTTGTAAACGATATCTTTACTGACCATCAGGTACAACTCCCTCCAGTACCGAGTAAGTATATTTGATGCTAGTTCAGACTATGAATTAAAGATTGCTAGTAGGCTTAAACTGCACAAACATAGACACACACACACAAAAAGGAAGTTTTAAATGGTAGGTTTGCTCCTTCTAAAATAAAAGTAGTGTGTGACCATAAAAAGACAGGCAGTGCAAAGCCTGTAAGTGGATTTAGTGACCTCAGAGACCGTCCCGTTGATAGAATATTAATACAAGCTAAAACACACAAATGAATCAGACGATACAGTCTAAATAACCGGATAGCTTATTCAAAGCTAGTTTAATTCAAGTCCAGTCAAGTTCATTAAGAAACTTAAAAGGTGTGTCATCTATAGCAATCGATCAGGAACCTGTAAGCAAAGATGTAAGCAGAAAATATCATATTAAAAAGACCACAGTGACGCACCTGATTGAAATGATTTCATGTTGGCATGTGTGACAAAGACTTTTCTTCACGTGTTGTCATGACACATAAATACTTAAAAGGCCATTTGACACCCGCTTGCAGGCAGGCAGAACTGCTAGGCTTGTCTGACCACCTACTGCAGATAACAAGACTCCTATCTCATAGATCTCTCTGACATCAAGTTTAAACAGTAGAGGCACATCTTAGATTACATCCATTTCAAAAAACAATGTAGCCACACTGTTAGCAGAACTGCCCGTGTATGTTAATTTAAGTCTTCTTTTATTGCATAACCTAATGGCACTGATTCAGCCACGGATGCAGGGATGATCAGGGGTCTCCGAGCCAAAATGATCCAACCCGCCATCTGCAAACATACTGCAAGGAAGCTTATAGCTAATACCGTCAGCCTACTGGATCACTGGGAGCAGCAAAGTGGCTGCAAATTGATCAGGAACATGAAGGGGCAAGGTATGGCATGTCATTGAGTGCCGTTCCCTACACTTCAGTATCCTGGATACAAGCTAAGATCACGTGGGAGGGAGGCATAACAACAATGAGTTAACTGTCCAATTAGCTAGCTTAGCTCTTCAGCTGCGTCAGCTGAAGAGGAAAGACTCTTTCCTCTGAGACTGTGGAAGAACGTGACAGAACCACGTTGCACAATGTCGGGTTTAAGCTGCAAAAAGGGTGGAAAATGTGGAGGAAAAAAAAAAGGACGTGAATCAACAGCCTGAGGAGTCACACATTCCAGCAACACCAGAGATGTGGGACCGCCTGAGAATGTGCAGTCAGGAGTCCAATTCCCTTTCACTTACCCAGACGTGTGACTCACAGCATGTAGAATTCAGGAGCTTTATGTTTACACATCATGTGCAGTTTATACACTTTATAATATACATATATTGCATGTTAATAAACAGCAAAGAAATCCTTCTCAACAATCACTTTGAGGTAAGCCAGCATTAATACAAAGCAGAGAGAATGAAGACGTGATCATCCCCAAACACATAAGGCAACAGAGAGCAGAGCAAGCAACACACAAGTAGAAGAAAGCCGCTAACTGCACCATCAACACCAGCTATACAATTCCAGAAACTCCAGCAAAGCGGAATTGAATCTGAAAACACGTCTACCACCTACCAACATAAAAGGGAGAAGCAAACAATATCACGGCAGGTTCAAGTTATTACGATGATGATTATACTGCAACAGATGAAGCTCCACAACAAAATTCAATCTAATAATACATTTATTACATAGGAAAGAGTCCGCCACCATCACAGCAACGTGAACAAGAGCACGGTGAGGAAATGCTAGAAGAGGTTGATTGTCCAAAGTGAAGGTAAATATCACCTTTGTTTCAGCGTGAGAATCTCCCCTTTCCTCTGGTGTTTCAGCTGTTTCAACATGACGCTTTGTCACGTCTCCCCCACTGCCTACACTGTCAGACATGTGTGTAGCATCACGGCCACTGTATGCCACCATACGGTCACTCTGAATGCCATCTTCCGCCTTCTGAACGGCCTTGTCACTGTTTTCTGCATTTTCTTCTGCACTGTCAATATCAACGTCGTACAGCTCTTCATCGCTGTCATCTCTTCCCCTGCTGTTGTCTACACTCCCCTGGTTTACAGCCTCACTCAAACTCTCCTCTGCTTTGCCAGCCTCCTCACAATCCATCTGAGGGTCCTCGGCTGAGGTCTTCCCCGATTCAGCCTCAAGACTAACTTCAGACATACCTGAAAGCAGACAGATAGGAGGGCATGAATAGGTCCCATCAAGCTAGACGACTGTTTATAGCGCACTAATATACAGTACAATACAGGCGTGCACTACTAACCTACGGCCAGTTTGCAACCCTGAAGGTTGTTCAACACACACTGCAGTTTAAAAAATAAAAAATGAAAAAAAAAAGGGATTCCCAGACTCCTCAAAGACTTTTGTAAGAATCTGAATGAAAAAATAATATTCCACCACTGCTTGATTTAAAAAAAAAAAACAAAAAAACAAGAGATGATAGCTGGACATGACATCTCCTTTTTCATTTTGTACAACACAAGAAAAATATAAACATATTATTGTGAATTAAAGTAAAAATAAAAAAATAAATAAATAAAAAAATCAATGAAAACATAAATCATAAATGGCCTACAAATAATGTGAACAGAGCGGTCTATTCCAGCTTTATAAAGCCTTTTCACTTGCCTTTGTGCAGCACAAATACACCCGGAGGTGTATATTGTTCTGTTAGCTGTTCTGTTATGATCCCTCCCATCAATAAAACATATAAACCCCAGGTAAATATGAGCAGTCGGTCGAGACTCAAAAGCAACCCTCACATATACACAATACAAATGAACAGGTGTGGGCCAACTGCTGGCAAGGTTTTCAACCATCACGCATGCATATATAGATAGATAGATTATACTCAGTTTTGGTACTTTCGCGACTGGGAAGCGACGCGGCTGCCATTACTTGTACGCTCCTTTCTCGCTCTCTCTCTCTCTCTGCAGCGTCACAAACCGGAAGTGGCTCTTGCGTTTGGCGAGGTTAGGTCAATTACCTGTTGCGGCACAGTCACGTGACTGGCGACGGCGTCCAAAAGGGATCAAGTAATCTCTTAAAACGCTCGCAACGACGCGTCAAACAATGTAGCGCCATTGCTACACTGCACGGTAAAGTTCAACAGTCCGTAACTCCCGGGCAGTTAGCATAAAGCTGTCCGCTTATTTCGAGTTGACGTGAACGCGTCGGAAGAGCCGCGGACGTGGTTGTTGGCTAACGAAGCTAAGCGGCAGACGACGGACGCGTGAAAAGCCTCAACAAAAGCACCGTTGTCCTCCCATTTCACAAGACATGCAGCGCAACGCCATAAGAGAAGCGGCGAGGACGGAAACTTTAGTTCACGTTACCTGTCTGCTGTCGTGGCTAACTATCTAGCTGTGCGCTGCTTTAGCCGCTGTAGTATTTCACTGAAATCCTTGGTGCCCTGCCGCACCGGATGTTCCTCTGTAAAGCGGTGCGCCTGCTGTTAATGCAATGATGCATAAATGCGCAACTCAATGTATCACCGGTGGTCCTCGACTCTCCACGAGCACACCAGACTCGCTGTTTGAACCCCGGAAAGACTGAGCGTCCGTGCGGGGCCTGTCAGCAGACCACATACTGTGCTGCCGGTGCGCGCCCCCTGCTGTTAAAACACGAAGTCTGCAGTTTGTCTCCAACGTCTAAAATAAGTTTATGCTTTTTATAAACTGGGTACGTGTCTACGCATTTAGGTAAAGCGCGACAACGAACAGACTAATGTCCTGGTTAAGCCTTCCGTCGTTAATGTTTATTAGTGACGTGTCGATCACGAGTGAATCGTCCACTGAACTACTCCTTTTGTTATGTGCAAATGGGAACTAATCCTAGAGAGTAAGGCGATAATTTGGCCGCGCATGCGTATTGCGCGACAACAATGTATGCGTTTCGTTTCAGATGCACCTTTATTGTCGTTGCACGTGACAGCTACACGGGCTCAGGATTGGACAGAAATGCAGTCCTCTGTGCAGACGATTGGGGTCAATGGGACCAGCTCTGTGTGTCGGTCGTTTTGACGGACCTGTCAGTCGTGGGGAGCGTGTCCGTAAAGAGGAGGAAGCGACCCAGAACGGGAGAGACGGAGATCGAGTGACAAAGACACACGAGTTGAGAAACTGAAAACCCCATGAGAACGGCTGTCTGTGTCTGCATGTGCCTGTATGAGCACCAGCGCCGGATACTGAACAGGAAAAGAAGCCCCCCCGTCTCCTCTGGGCATCTCAGATTTCTGTAAACACTGCAGGCCCTCTGCTGGAGGAACTGGAGAAAAACCTCTGAGCCACACCACCATTGGCTCTAAAAATGTGTTGTATGACGACTGTCAGCCTATACCATTATTTTATTATGGGGACATTAAATAAATTGAGCTAATAAATAAAATAAGAAGTTATATCAATAGAAACTGGCTGACACAGTTAATTATATTTATAGGAATATATATATATAAAGAGAGAATATGTACATAAAAACAGACTCGGTTAAGGGAGAATATGCACATAAAAACAGACTCGGTTAAGGGAGAATATGCACATAAAAACACTCGGTTACGGCATTAAGTCATTACGGAAGAGGATTACGGCCACGATTATTTTTTTCTTTTTAGAATTTACTTTTTTAAATTCTGAGATAAAAGTCAGAATTCTGAAAATAAAGTCAGAACTAAAAAAAAAGTCACGTGGCCCTAATCCTCTTCCATCTTAATTTGGTAGAAGAAGAAGTGAATGAGTCAAGCCCATCGTCTCCAGGTGGTGATCAGGTTTGCTATGTTATGCTAAAGCATCTAGGGGAAGGAGCACTCTCACAGTTGCTGCATCTTTATAACACAGTGTGGGAGGAGGGAAAGTTGCCAAATATATGGTAGTGATTCTCATAAGAAAACCTGGTAAGGATCCCTCAAAACCCGCTAGTTACAGGCCAATAGCATTAACTTCAAATATATGTAAAATAATGGAAAGAGTATGCGCTTGAGAAGAGAGAATGCTGGCAAGTTACCAGAGTGATTTTAGGAAAAGGATGAATACCATGAATTCAGTGATAAGGCTAGAGACTGACAAGAGAAAGGCCCAGGCAAATAAAGAGTCACTAATTGCAGTATGACCTGATGTGGAAGGAAGGGTTGTTAATTAAGCTGCACAAGATGGGTGTTGGTGGGACTGGGTTAAGGATTTTATTCTTGGAAGAAAAATTCAAGTACGCATTGGGTCAGACTTGTCAAATACATGGTTGGGAATGGCACACCTCAAGGTAGTGTGATCAGCCCACTACTCTTCATCATTATGACAAATGATGTGTTTTCAAAGGTACCAGTAGATATAGGTAAGTCACTGTTTTGCAGATGATGGGGTAATATGGAAAAGAGGAAGGAACGTGGGGTATGTAATTAGGAAAGTACAGGGTGCAATAGATGAGGTAGTTGAGTGGGGTTATGAAAATAATATATTTGGCCTTGATAAGATTGGTGTTGGATTACGGCAGTGTAGCGTATGGATCAGCAGCCAGGTTTCATTTAAGGAAGCTGGATGTGATTCAAGCACTGGCTCAGAGTGCACAGTGGGGCTTTTAAAACATCACCAGTACCAGCCCTGCAGGTAGAAATGGGGGGAAATGCCACTGGAATTAAGACGGAAGCAACTGTTGGAAAATTACTAGGCTAAATTACAGGGACACAATGATTTTCACCCCACGGCAGGAGTGTTGCAGGAGGGCTGGGAGACTGGCAAGTTTTACAGGGAGAACTTTGGTCGAGTAGGGCACTACATAGCAAAAGAGGTGGGAGTGTTTGCTTTGAGGTTAAGCCCGATAGTAATTTGACTGGTGGTGGCTCCATGGAAGCTTGTGTGGTCTGATATCGATTGGTATTTGTTAGAGGTGAAAAGGTAAAAGTGACTTGGTAAGCGCATTCAATTACCATGTAATGAAAGACTATAGCGACTTTACACAGATTTATACAGATGGTGCTAAGGAACCTGAGGCAGGAGTAACAGGGTATGGGGTTGCAATACAAGTAAAAGGGATTGGAATTAACAGGACATCCAATAATTTAGGGGTTTACACAGTGGAGATGATGGCAGTGTTGGTTGCACTACGATGGGTGGAAAAATCAAGACAAGATAAGGTGTTGATTTGCTCAGATTCACCGTCAGTCCTGGAAAGTTTTAGGTCTTTCCATTCAAACGGCCGTCTAGATTTACTGTATGAACACACTTGAATTATTGCTGTGGTGCAGACTGTTCATTGTTTTTATAAAGTCAAAGGTTCGACATTACCACTCACCAGTTAACGCTAGCTAACAGATATGTTAATGCCAGCAACCTTCTAACCATAATGTTACAGTTGGGAAAGGGTTTATTTTGTTGTCTATGATGTCCACTTTGGTCATTTGTGTATTGGTACATACAGGGTATCCACGGGGTCTTATAAAGTATTACATCGGTTTAGCAAAAACTAAGACCCTTGAAAAGTATTAAAACATCAATCTGCTTTTTATGGGGTATTATCTTTTGGAACATAGATTCAGACAGACTGTCAATGATTTAATAGCATTTGTGGCCAGTGTTGTATTTCTTAGGCCAAATGGAAATGTTTGTTAATGAAAATGTTTTGTTAATGAGAGAGAGTGAGTATGTGACTATTATTACTTTTAATAAACCTTGCCTTTGATTTGTCACTACGTTATTCTCTTGACTTTTGTTCGCTCCCAGCCTAGCTGAATTAGGTCAAACTAAGACTGTTTTGCAATCTCAAAATAAATACACTGGTATAGACTATATATACAGTAGTATACCGTACTGTAAAGGTGTGTTGCTGATAACCTGCTACAAATTGTGGTGTTGCGGTCTTAAAATATGTTGAAAAGGGTCTTAAAAGGTCTGGAATTTAACGTCAGGATTCCTGCATATACCCTGTGTCACATGTAAATGATTTTGTCTAACCAGGTCAAAATGAATCATGTTCATATACAAAGTATGTAAAATGTACATTTTACAACACGTATAACTGCATTCAGATACTTAAATATATATTCTATTGTACAGTACACTGTTAGCGTGTATGGAATCTACGTGTTAACCTGTCGTGTGTATGTGGCTAGCTGGACGACGTTACCTGGACGATGTCAGGACCGCTGTGATTGCATGTGGCTGTTCAGACAAGAGAAGGCTTTTTGCTACATGGTCAGTCAGTTGCTTGGCGTTTGACTTCATTTAGTTTACTAGGAGGCTCTTCTGGACGCAACGGTGTGTCACGTGACTATGTTGCCACGTGTTTAAATGCCCTGTGACGCGGCCTCCTGATTATTATTTCCACTTCTGTGTTAGGGGCCCAGCAGGTTTCTATGTTAGGGGCCCCCGCTTACAACTACAACTGTCTCCTTATGGCTCGCTACGATGCGATAGTACTCATAAAACTCAATTTCCCATAAGCCCCCAGGGCGGGGTACGCGCAGTTGCGTTGCAACGCTGGCTGAAGCCTGGTTGAGGCAGTCCAGCTAGCGGCCATATTGGAATCTATGAAGTCGGCTTTGCGTTTTGATGGAACGGAGTGTCTGCCGTTTTGGGTGTCTCTGAATCGCTACCCTGGATTTACACCCGAGTGACTGCACCTGGCATTCCACTTGAGACCCTGCCAAGTCTGGCCGGCAAGTTGTCTCGCGTCTTTTGTTGAAAAAAAATGAGTCCAACCGATGCTAAGCGAGGGGCTAAACGCAGGAAGAACAAGCGGGGCGGTGGCAGTAGCTGCAGTGCTGCCTGCAATACCAGCGGTGGCAAGGCCGGGGTCGCCTCGGCCCTGGGCTGTGCGGGGACAGCAACACCTGCCTCTGTCGTGAGCTTCTTAACACCTGGCAGCGCGGGCAACGGCAACCTGGGGTCCATCATGGGCATAAACGGAGAGGTAAGCGTGTCGCACGATGCGAACCGGTGGATGTCAAGAACGGGGGCGACTCGCTAGCAGCGTTATCAACGACACAAATCTGATCTGGGCCCGACGCTGCTGCGAGGAAGGCAGCTAGCTGACTAACCTCTGCGACGTAGATGGAAATTGCCCGGCGTGAATGAGCACTAATGCTGGTTGTTGTGCTTTGCGGTGCCCCTCGGCAGCCAGCGGGCCGTGTGTTGTGTTGTATTGTGTTATACCGCCGTAACTATCGGGCTACTTGTGTCCCGGACAAACGCTGTGACTCTCATCGTTAGCTTCGGTTGAGAGATCGCGGCTGGATTGACAACAATTTAGACGCCGCTGAGCATTATTCTGAGCTCGTACAGTCCACGCAGATGGAGGTCGCGTTGCTCCAAAGCCACGATCGTTCAGGAGCACTGAACAGTTGGCCCACAGGCTGCTGTTGCTCCGATAAATATTATTGCTAGCTAACTTAATGCTAACGCTGGAGAGAGAGAGAGCTAACAACTTGGGAGTCGCGTCGGGCCTCGGATGTGTTTTTACAAGCTGACCTTCCACTCTTGCTGCTTATAAACGCTTGTTTGAGTTTAATTTTGTCACACAGTTGTAAGTTACTTAAGACGTACAACGTAAGTCTTAAGTAACTTACGTTATCCACGGTAGCTTAGTTATACTTAAGTTATAAGTTAGCACATGAAATAATAACTTGCATTAACCTCAAGACGTTTGCTAGCTTTCGGTTCAAAACATAGCTGTCTTTTGGATCACAAAAATGTAGCTTATAACTAACTGTATAGTCGCCCTGCGTGGCAGTGAAATGTGTCTCCTCTGTTCATTTCGTTGCATATTGAATGCTTTCTTGGAACTACAAAGGTAATCAAAGTCTTGAACTCGGCAAATGTGTGTATGTTTTTTTATACATGCACAAACACCTCCCTCCTTGGAGGTTGTGACCGCTCCATCCAGACAGATCTTCCACAAAATGACTTCTGTTGTTCATCATAAGACAACAATAGACTCAGAGAAGTGTCTGTACGATAAAGTGTTTAAACAGAACTGATAAGTTGTGCTCACAGTGTTTGCCTGCTTTGATTGATATACAGTAATTTGTCTAATAAGGCGACACTCGCGTCCTGTAGTTTTAACACCGCCGTTTTTTCACTATGATGTTTGTATGTAATTTGGGCCCAAACGATCAGTCAGTTTTACACAAATTGTCAAAAGAGCATGCAAAAACCTAAACTAAATACTTCTAGGGGCAAGGGGGAAACACGTTTTATTGTAATTTGGGTGAACTGACCCCTAAATGTCCAAACATCAGTTATGGACACATTTATATAGTAGTCTACCTGCCTAGCCTGGGCAGGCCTGACTGCATTGCCTAACAACTATTTTCTGTTTTGAATGTGCGCCATGCACACATGGTTAGAAACGCAGAAAATACTGATCACTACTTCACATCATAAGGTGAAATGTGATGTTATAGTTCACCCACTCACCAAGTCAACCAGCCATAGGTCCTAAACTTTATCAGTCTCGGCGACAGCCGATTCACTCTTATAGACTGCCTTAATATAAGTTTTACTAACTGTAATTAATCAAGCGCATAAGCGGTAAGTTGTCACTTCCATATAAACATTGAGTTGTTTGTGTCCCTCAGGTCAAAATGAACAACAGTGTTACACCACAGTTTACGGAAGGACCAGTTAATGCTGACTTCTCCGGAGTCCTGCAGGTAAATTTACATCAAGTGTTTCAGACGTTCATCCAAGGCAACTCCCAAGATTTCTCTTCCAAAGCCATGTCCCATTTGTCAAACATAATTTATGGTGGCTGAAGTTTAGGCACACTACAAGTTGAAGCACACTACAAGGTGGCTTAATTTGGTCTGTTTTTATTGCCATTACTCACTAAATTTCAAACATTCAGTGTCCGGAGAAATAAAGCTGTCATAAATATCAAGCATATTCGATTCTGATGTGACTTGCTCCAAACACAGTTGTGCGCTCTGCAGTGGGACATCAGGAAGCTCCAACATTTTGTTCAGACTACACATCTGGAACAGGATTGCTGCCAGTCTCGTTGTATTGTGACTGCCCACCTTTAGTGATCAATTACAACCGTGATTTCAGCCTTGGCAGCACTTCTTTTCTCACAGCAGTCATAGCTCAAATGCAGCTTTGTCAGCATTTAGCCATATTTCAAGTGACTAAGTCATCAAAACATTTTCTTGAAAGGAAAATGTGGCCTAGGCCAAACTTTATATTGTCCTATTGCAATGAACTTGGGTAGGGTAATTAATATCTAGAAACATAGAAAACCAGCTAAACAAGATACAACATCAGGACAAATAATGGCATTAAATACAACTTAGTTTTTTTGATTGTCTCATAGTATCCAATAGTAAAGAACTGTGCACCCACTATCCCAGTAAAATCTCTGTAGAGCTTGTCAAAAATCCAAAATGTTCTTTCCACATTGAATCAGTCAGACTGACAATTCTTAAAGTGTTAACATGAACATTATTGAACGTGTTCAGATATGTCCTGGTGACATGTTCCATGGTGCGTAAGCAATAGGGCCATAAGTGTTTTTCGTATGTATTGTTCAGAACAATAATAATAATAAACTTTATTTATATAGCACCATTCATACAGGAAATGCAGTTCAAAGTGCTTTACAACAAAGATATTAAATGCACCAAGAGCTTTACAGAAGATAATGCTGTAAAACGGAAGTGCAGTTAAGAAAAATAAACAAGACATTTAATTCGGCGCACGCTGTGACTCCGATAATCCCCCCCCCCATGCTTGTTTAAAATTTCTCATGCGGCTCTTGACCTACGTTACCATATGTTATTGTCACCACACCTGGTTGTTTTTGTTATGTTAGAAACACTGCTTGTGTTATGGCAATAAGAAATTACTCTAAATGAGTCAGGCAAAACCCCATTGTTTGATTACAAAGTCTCAAACAAAGTACTTTCCCAAAATTGATTTGTAATTGATTGTAATAAATTGAAAGTAGAAATGTGTGGAACATTGTTGGGTTCTGTTCAGGGTGATTTTTTTTTTTTAGTTGATGATGACACAATCATTGTATTGAATATTTTCAGTTTTTACACTCCATCTGATTTTTTGCATTTTACCAAAATATACAATCAAATAGTTGGGGGAAGGGATATTATGGGTTTGCTGCTCTGCTTTTTAGTGTAGTCAGAAAATACCATAGCTGGAGGAGTTGGTTGGGCTGAATAACCCGGAGCACCTACAGATTCAGAATCTTCTGGGAATTTCTGGTACACCAATGAAATTTGGCTGAAATAGATGCAAAGCAACCTCTTTTTTATTATTTATTATTTTAATTTTTTTTTAATTCCAAAAGCCAATATGCTTTCTGACAAACACTGCCAATGTGGATATCATAATTGAAACTTCTGGCTAATAATCACGTGTCTGTGACACTCTGGTTTGCTCACTGACGAGGCTGTGCATTTAGAAAAGGTTCCAGTGTTTTTGATGGAGTTCAGTGGGGCAGTTTGGACAGCTGGTGTGCCCAGAGTGCAATGGGTTACAAAGGAGTGGAGTGTGACCCTGCTGAATACAAAACAGACATACTTTTATAGCAGACTGATTAACCTTGGAGCCCGTGTGGACAAACTAAAATATTTCTCAAATTTGAGTTGACTAGAGTAAGAACTTGCACACAGTTTTATTTTGACAGTCCATATTAATTGACATAGTTTGAGCTTCATCGCACAAATAACAGAAATGTCCAACTATATTTCTTTGTAGACCTTTTTAAAATATTCAGTTTTTCTTTCCAAATAGTCTTATGTTTTTTTTTATATAGTAAATTGGTGCGTACCTTATGGTATATTTCTCTCTCTCTGCTTCTTCCTGCTAACGTACTTACCACAGACCCCATTCACATTTGGCTTGAACCAGCGAGCTCCGTACACGGCCGGCGATCGCTGTCTCTTGTGCCGGTGTGAGCGTAAAGAAGGTGCCGTGCCTTCAGAGGCAGGCATCTTGGGCCAGAACGGTACGGCGCAGCCCACCAAAACACCCAGTTCCCTCCAGCTGCCTCTGTGGGTGTGCTCGGACTGCAGGCGCACAGTGGAGAAGGAGGACCGACACACGGCTCTGGAGCAGTCGTTGGGGGTAAATTCACCTGGGTATAATGGCTTTTAGAGTTGTGTGGAAGGATGTTGGAGGGAGGAGGTTGAAGTTTAGTAGCGGCAGGCAAATGTTTGAGTGGATGGTGTCAGTATGTCTCAAGTGTACTCCTAACTTTCAGATGTTTTTTGTTTAAAAAGGAGGGGACTAACCTTTATTTTCTTTTATTGCAAATTCTTTCCATGTCTTGTTTGATTAAGAGTGAACCATAATGAGCAGGAGAATAACTGTTGAATGTAAGCAATAGTTTTATATTCCACCATTCATTTCTAAGCATAACCTAATCATTGTAGATATTGTTTCCGTATTATTGCTGCCACTTTACTGTGCTGTATTTTAGCTTCATTTTGGGTGTGTCATCTGAGCCACAAGTAAACTGTTGTCAATCAGAAATAGTGTGTAGTCATCTCTTGTCACTACAATTGTTTTAACACGGAGGTCAATTCTGACTCATTTTGCTGTTTGAACATTGGTGACATGAGTGTAGTTGTAACCGTTACATCGTCCAGCTGATTCATGTGCAGGACAGGCTCTAATTAAGGCTTGTCAGGTACGTCGGGGTTTGAGTTTCCCCAGTTGTGGGTGTGGGTGCCTTGGCTTGGGTTTGGTTTCCTCATAAATGTATTGTTCCATTGCATCCTCGTAGCAGTGTGGTACTATGCTGACTCACGATATCATGGCCCTGTAGTAAACAGAGCCAAGCTGCTGGAAAGCTTTCACTGTGAAGCAACTGCAGAAAGTTTGTCTTAACAGAAATTTTACACTTAATTATATCTCCATTAGCTTGATGGTGATCAGTTCAGAAACCAGTGAGGCTCCTATCTTAGTCACAGAGGTTTGTTTTGGCTGCTAACCTCAAAACTCCCAATATGCTATTTAAGTAAGCACTTATCGGATAATTCTATGGATACTTGGTTAGTATTGTGTCCGTATAATAGGTTCTTAAGACTTAAAGCTCCGTAGATTGACTTGTCTGAGCTGCTGAACCTGGACAACTTTGGTTGTCTGCTTGTCTTTTTTGGCCTTGTAGCTGGCTCTTCAGGTGAGGAATCGGTTGGAGGAAAACAGTAAAATACTCTAAATACACTGAATGAAACCTCATTCACTTTTATTTTATGCTGACTGCATTCCTGTTGACATGCCTAATGTGTCACAATCTGCCGTTGCTGCATGTTTTGGACTTTACACATCAAAACATGATATATCAATGCTGACACTTGTGACGCATAGTAATTGAAAGTTTCATGAAATCTTTGCTTGCAGCTTGAAATATTGTTCTGTGTCTTAGTCTGCTCTTTTTTGCGTTTTTCACAGAGCCAGGACTTCCTTTTGCACATGCCTGTGGGTAATGGAAACCTGGGCCAGGAGGCAGCCACAGGGGACAGACTGGCCACTGCTGTGCCTACTCTACCCACGCTGCCTACCCCAGACCTCACCTCACCAATGCCTGCTGATACAGTGTGCAGCTGTGAAGCCTGCAATGAGAGACGGTCAGTTCAGAGTGATTACCATTCCTGTAAATCTAATTTCAGTGTATCATTTCATCTTTGTGTTTTTAAAGTTGATGTAATCTTTGTGAATGCATCTTCTGAATAACAGGGAGATCTCTGCTGAGACAGAGAGGGAGTCACAGCAGCTGCAGAACCACTGGTCGGAAGTCCGCTACCTAGTGCGCTGCATCTACCGTCAGACAGGAACACCACTAGCAGATGACCATGACCAGCCCCTAGAGAGAGACAAGGAGGGCATGAAGGAGCTGGTTGATAGGTATAGCTACTGTCATATTTTTCTTTTTTACGGTGTTTGTCCACTAGGGGTCTCTAGTGAAGCGCAAAAGCCTCTGTGGATGCAGGAAATGAAGCCTCTGTAAAATCATTCAGACACCTTTGACAGCAATGATGTCAACAAGCTGAACGTTCCACCTTCTTTACTGTAATTGGTCAAGTTAAAAGCCCCATAAAATGGCATCTTTATTTCCTTGATATTATGTATTTCCTGTTGAAACAGGATCTTTAGCTGCGCCGTGACTCACTGAGGGAACATTTTAAACTGTAGGCCAAGGACAGATCAAGGACAGAAAGACAGTTTTATCTGGTAGGGCTGTCAACAGGAGGCATTTCCTAATGTTTTTTGGTTGGAGTTTTCATTCATGTCAACTTATCCAGTCTCAATTTCTTAACATCTTTCTTCCTACTTGCATAATTTTACTCCTGTAGACTCTGTGAGAAGGACCCCTATCAGCTGTATCAACGGTTGGAGCAGCAGGCTCGTGAATACGTCTTGGAAATGAAGGTGCGGCTACTGAAGCACCTATCTACAGGTCCCAAGACGACGGGTCCAGTGGGGACCGTGGTTGCAGCCCATGGTCCTCCTCAGGCCTACCAGTTCATCTCCCTGCTGCTGGAGGAGTACAGCGCCCTCTGTCAAGCTGCACGCACCATCAGCAGCTTCCTGCTCACCCTGGTCAGTTTACCTTTTGTGTAACCAGAGCCACATATATACTGTGTTAGCTGTCCTGCAGGTGTCATCAAAGGCAATTCATAGCTTGTTTTACTGTATTTGCTTCAACTACGACTCTAACCGTTGTTCATTCTCAGGAGAATGAACACCTCCAGAAATTCCAGGTGACGTGGGAGCTGCACAACAAGCACCTTTTTGAGAATCTTGTGTTCTCTGAACCGATCTTGCACAGCAGATTACCTGCACTGGTTGCGCAGCTGAAGTAAGACATAGTTTCACTAGTTTTAAAGAAAGATATGCTGAGTTACTCATCAACCATTCTAACTTAATCTGCTACTTCAGACCCCAATTAGACTAATGTTCTGCCATCAGTACCTTTTTTAAAGATTACAAATGCAAGGTTTCAAATGAACATGAAATGAACACAAATTCTGCAAATCTCTTTCTTACAAGCAAATTCATTTAATGACGTGTGTCATTCTGCATCCTTTTTTAGACATGGCACAACCTCCCATGATTCATATAATGAAGATATGTACAGGACCTTGTTAGAAAGCTACCAGCAGCTTCAGCAGCAGATGGCCACAGTGGCTGCTGAATGGCAGGAGTGTGAGAAGAGGATTGATGACTATGTTGATGAACAGGTAGACACATCCCAGATGAAACATTAAACATATTTGATTCAGAAAACAACAGTACTTGACACTAAAAGGGTGGTACTTGATGAAGATGCATTAATTAAAGCTGTATGGTTGTCAATTTTTCAGCTGCTTTTTAAGGTGGATGGTCAGAGTCTCACCAACCAAAGAACAGAGCCACACAAGTCCTTGATTAGCAAAAACGTAAGAGACTTTAAAGAAATTATATTAACAGTGACGTTTTATCTTATCTTCAAATTTGAATTTCTTACATGCTCTTCTCATTATCTGCTCATTTCCAGACTTTGAAGACTAAGCAGCGAATGTTGAAGGAGGACTGGGAGTTCTTTAAGCAGAGAAGATTTATAGAAGAACAGGTACACAGCAGAGAATATGGAGCTGTCATGGCAGATTTAAAATGTGCATTTCTTCATTTTTTTTTTTTTTATTAAACATTTGTTCTCTTTTGTAGTTACCTAACAGTAAGAAGTCCCCCTCCGGAGAAAACAACTTCACAGACACTATGAGAATGCTCTCATCTCGTCTGAGTATTCCAGACTGTCCAAACTGCAATTATCGTAGAAGGTGAGTTTCCAGGATTCACTGGTATGTTATTTTCCGTCCTGGGATCACATCACTTTCAGTGTAGTAAATTAATTGTACTTGAAACTGCCTTTACTTACAAATGAAAGAAAATGTATTCTTATTTAACCTTTAATCTATTAACAGTTTTGTTATGATGTCAAGTGTTTTTCAAGGTTTCATTCCCCAACTTTGAGCTGAGGGAATTCACCCCTCCCTAAATAGTATGACCATGTCTCACCTAATCAGTGAGCTGAAGTGTGACAACATTTAGAATTCCCTGTTTGCATTATATGTGTATGGTTGCATCTGTAATTCTTCTTAAAATTATTATCCAAACATAAAGCCATTATGAGCTTGACTTTTAACCTTTATCCCCAGTAGGTGGCATTTGGCAGTAATTCATTTCATGTAATTGTACTATTACAAAAATCTCATTTTGAGATATCATGGCTTTCAATATCTTTCATTAACCGGAAGATTTGAACAAAACACTAAAAAACTTTTGACTCCAGCAGATGAACATGAGTTTAACTTAATAACATATCAATATTGAGATAATGCTGTAATAATTATTGCAGTATGAATCTGGTCTGTATTGCCCTTCCCCTACCAACAGGTGCACATGTGACGACTGTAGTCTCTCCCACATCCTGACATGTGGCATCATGGACTCTCCCATCGCCGAGGACCTCCACATCAAGCTGCCCCTACAAGGGGAACCTCCCCACGACTACCTGGCAGAGGTGCACCCTCCCAGCCTCTCCTCCGGCAGTTCAGCGTCTGGCTCCAACTCCAGTTCTCCTATCACTATTCAGCAGCACACAAGGCTCATGCTGCCTGAAAGGGATACCAACACTTTGTAAGTCGGCCAGTCGCTGTCCCATCACATGGTTGTATATTCTTTATAGCAAAACATTGACGCACAGTTTAGTATTGTGCATATCGGATCATAGTAATTGCACAACTCTTCCTATAAACAATAAGTTCCCCCTCTTTCACTTCCCCTTAACCATTACTCATTTCTCTCTTCTTCTAGTATTAGTGATGATGATGAAGTGCCTCCGTTGTCCAATAAGTTCGGGGACATCTACCCTATGAGTGGTTATGAGGATAACAGTGTTGTGACTGCTGCTGTGAACGGCCTCCATAATAATGACATCAATGGGGAAGGTGAAAACCTGGCACTACAGGCAGGGGTGAGTCCTGTACTGTGCTTTGCTATTTCAAAAAAGTGCCCAACATTTGGGTGAATTTCCCTGCCGAGTTTCTGGGTGATGAATCTGCTGTTCATTATGAGTGGGTTACCAGTAGTTCGGAAAATGTTTTGTGCACTGTTCCCTCGTCTATTTCCTAATCGAGTCGTCTTTGTTGAACACATTTCTGTTTCAGTCTCCTCACATTACAAGCAGCAGCAGTTCATCAGAGGGTGACGAGGAGGAAGCTGATGGTGAGGTTGTTGGGGAGCCTCGAGGGCAGCAGGAGCTTTCCTCAGGAAAGACGAACAGTCCTCCACCTTCTTACAACCATCAACAGGTGTTAAGACACTTTTAACACCCTTTCTCTGTCATATTGCTTGGAAATGTAGTGAATGAACCTGTTGCACATAGTTATTACTTTTAAGTATGTTCCTGTGACTCCTAAAAAGCAATGACAACAATCACAGCATTTCACATGATTCTTTTTCACAGCAGTAAATGCAAATTATTTATTTAGGCGGCGTTCTGATGCTGCTTGTGTTTAGACTAAACAGTTGGGGAGGTGGGGGTTGGTGGAAAAACATGTCTATATTTCTCAAATAAGGTATCAAAAGTATAACTTGTTGATTAATTTTCTATCAGTCAACTAATTGTTTCAGCTCTACTTGACAACATATAAGTAAATCATGTCTTATTACATTTAAGGGCAGGGCAGAGGAACAACATGTTTTGAACTTGTGTTGCCACTCTTAGGTAGAACAAGTCCAGCATGCCTGCGAGTGCCACGTGTACAACCAGGACCCCAGCTCCTCCACCCTGGTCCCTGCCACATGCCTGCCCCCTAGTCGGCTCCACGCTACACCTCCTCCCACTGTTGGTCCCCAGTTCTTCACAGACAGCAAGACTCCCCCAGCCCACCCTGCGCTCCACCTCTACCCCCACATCCACGGCCACCTGCCCCTACACAACTTCTCCCGGCCCCTACTCCACCCTACACTCTACCCTCCCAGTCCTCCGCTCACACACAGCAAGGTGAGGAGATCATTCTTGTACCCACTCATCCACAAGGCTAGACATAAATTGTTTTCTTCCTGATAAAATTTTTGCAGTGTGTGCAATTATAGCCACGAGAGTCTCTTTAAGGGAAAATTGATTCATTTACTTATCACCAGGGACTTTTTAAGGTTCCTGGAACAATACTGAGTTTAGTTGTATTCTAGTTTCACTTGGTTTCTCTGCAATTTTAATTGTCCACCACAAGGGGTCAGACTAAACCCAATCTGGGACAATTAAAAAGCAATCCAAAGCTAAATTGTATGCCAGCTCAAATCATTTCATAATCTCAAACTAATGACATGATTTGCTTTGAAACATAACTTCTTTTTTTTTTTTTTTCCTTAAGCCTCTTCCCCCAAACCCAACATCAAACCACTCAGCGGCCAAGCAGCCGGCCTTCAGCCCTTCATTACCGGAGCACGTTTACCAGAATTGTTTTGGCGGTGCAGGTGGAGCAGGTGACTGGAACAGCTCGCTGCAGTGCCTCTCGCTTAAGTTTGAGAACCTGTGGGACGCTGCTGTGATGAAGAGCTGGAATCCATCTATGCTGTTGTCTGAGTCCCTGCCAGGTGAGCCACTCGCTGCACAGCAGAAATAACCATTGATTTAAAATAAAAAAAGTCAATGACAAGTTAAAATCCTTACCTGTCGCATTATTTTATCTACAGGTGACATGCTTGGACCACCGCTCGCTGACGTGCCCCTCCCTCCAACGTCGTCTGTCGGCCCCCAAGGGGAACACCCCTCACTGCCCACCCCTCTACCCCCTTCTTCCTCCACTTCCTCATCATTGTCTTCGTCTTCGTCTTCATCGTCGTCCTCGTCATGTTCCTCTTCCGAAGCCAAAGAGCAGAAGAAGAGCGGCGCCAAGAAGAAGTGTCTCTACAATTTCCAGGATGCCTTCATGGAGACCAACCGAGTGGTGATGGCCACCTCTGCCTCCACGTCATCTGTGTCCTGCACTGCCACCACTGTCCAGTCAAGTAATAACCCACCCATCCACCTAGCATCTAAAAGACCCAACTCTTTAGGTAATATAGGAAGTAGGAGAAGTGATTAGGTTTGTACTGGTGATGGGGGTTTTTTTTTATATAATTATGGGCCACTTATAAAATCAGTTATTACAGTGGTGTGACATCCATTGTTAAACCCATGAAGGAAAATTATTTGCTTTTTAACTTTCCAAGTGCGCTGTAAGATTGAATTCTCACCCTCAATGGGAGGATGACATGATGGTGCTTGCTTTTCATTAATAGCTTCTCTTCCGTAAGACAAGTATTATGTTTCTCTGTGGTAATAGCTTTTACGTAATTTAAGTATCAACAGGATGTGGGAGGGATCCGTGATGCCATTTTCAGTATTAATTGTGACATTGTATAAGGTAAATTTTCCACGCATGCTTATGTGGCTTTGTAAAAGGCAGCACTCATAAGGCAGTGGCTGCAATAATAGGGAAATCTTTGTTACTGCTTGAATGCAGAAATTAATATTATAAACCAGTTTACAGCAATCAAAAAACAGACCTCACAATGTCCAGCGTGAAACAAAGTGTAGTCAGTCATAGTTCTGCTTTAAAGTTGAACTGAAAGTTTTCAAAAGAGGATAAAACTGTTTTTGGATATTTGTGGAAACTGCACCAAAGATCTCTTCTCACAATGCCGGCCCCCAAATGTCTCAACCACTGCCATAAGAAACACCCACCAAGAGGCCTGATTCTTAGGAGCAGTTTGCACAGATTTGTCCAAAAACTATGACTGACTACACTTCGTTTCATGCTTGATATTCTCCGATAGCCTGACAAGCTAAGCTAAGTAGCTTCCACTGTCGTGAGTTGAAGCTAGGTAACCCAGCTTGCTAATGGTAGCACTGATCACTTTTGTACTCTGCAGTAATGGGTGCTATCACTGCAGAAGAATAAATAAAATTTAATTTTCTTTTTGGGAATTGACAGAATAAGTACATGTCAAAATAAACATCAAGGATATACAGATTTAAGAAAAAAATTCAATTAGACTTTAAATTAATCTTTTTCTGGAGTGGTCCATTATATGAACACTCTGTGATCAACTGCATGTTTTAAAGAGTTGGTTTTAGGACAAAGAAGAACTAAACAATGTTCTCATGCAATATATCTTTGTCTCCTCTAGACGATGTATTTCACAGTCTAGGTAAAGAGGACCATAGACAACCTGCTCCAGCCACCCCTAGAAATGGCCCTACAGGACTGACCTCCCTTCCTTCACTCTCGGGCCCCACCCTGCCCCCAGCACCCACGACACACCTTCCCACAATGGGATCCCAGCCCTTTCCAAAGATGGCCGCTCCAGCCCCAGACTTCATGGAGGCCCACCAGGGTTTGTGCCTCCCACCTGCCGAGCCTCCAGCCTCCTCAGTAGACGGTCCAATCAGTGCCCCACCCAGTGTCTGCAGGTCAGACCACTACCATATCCTGCAGGATCATAAAGATAGAAACCCATTAATGAAACGTTAATATCGATGACAGACTGATTGTTTGGAAAGGAGTTTGTCATGAGAAAAAAAACTTTGTAGGTACCAATTTCAAGTATCTTTCTTTTCAGTGATCCTGATTGTGAAGGCCATCGGTGTGAGGGGAATGGGGCATATGAGCACCAGCCGTATGACGGAGAGGAAAGTCAGGACGAGGATAGCTGCTCCGAGCATAGCTCCTCCACCTCCACTTCCACCAACCAGAAAGAGGGAAAGTACTGTGACTGCTGCTACTGCGAGTTCTTTGGCCATGGCGGGGTAAGGCACGCTTTTATTACTCACTGCAATTAGCATGTTCACCTCAAATTAACATGTGTTTTGTCGGACGCAGATTACAAGTAAATATTTGAATATCAATTCTGCATTCAAGTTGGTTTCAAGTTTAGATGTTACAAACATTTGGTTAGACATTTGGTTTTGCTCCCCTGTGCATAATGTAAAACAAAACGGAACTATGACACTTACAGTCTAGGCAATCATAGTTTTAGCTTAATGTAAACGTGTATTCATAGTATCCTTATTGATTGCATCATTCTCCGTCTTATTCTCAGCCTCCAGCTGCTCCTACCAGTCGAAACTATGCAGAGATGCGGGAGAAGCTGCGCTTGCGTCTGACAAAACGTAAGGAGGAGCAGCCTAAACGTGAGGAGCAGCAACCAATAATAGAACGAGATGGAGGGGTGGAGGACCACAGGCGGGTGGAGGACTTGTTGCAGTTCATCAACAGTGCCGACAGTAAACCTGCCTCCAGTTCTAAGGCAGCCAAACGGGCCAGGCATAAACAAAAGAAGGTAACTTCCACCCATTCAGTTCTGAAAACCCTAAGAGCGTCACAATAAGCTCTAGATTATATCCATCCAGACTAAACCACATAGAAATACAGTAAAAGTTGTCATAATCCTGAAAGTGTATCTCTTGTGTGCTTCAGATGGAGGAGAAGGCCCGTCTGGAGGCAGAGGCCCGTGAAAGGGAGGAGCAGCAGTTGTTGGAAGAGCAGCGACAGAGGCAGGAAGAGGAAGAGGCAGCGCTTCAAAAGGAACTGCTCAGGCTGCAGGAGCTGCAGCAACATCGTGCTGCCAAGAAGAAAAAGAAAGAGAAAGCAAAGGAAAACACCGCGCCCCCTCAAAACAACCCACAGCCCCTCAAACAGACAGCTCAGAACGTCCTAGATAACCTACAGAATGGAAAGTCACAGATGCTTCAAACCCTCATCCGACTCCCTCACCAGAAGGAACCCAGATTTGTACCCCAGACCAACACGCTGCACAGCCCAAGGCACACCAGTGAGAAGGGGTTTTCAGCTGAGACCAACATTCACAAGTGTCCATCCACCCTCCACAACGGCACTTCTACGTCTCAGCTTGAGGTCAACGGTAAAGTTAAGGCCAAGCAGTCTGCTAAATTGGCCACTTGTGAAGCTGCTGTAAAGAAAGCCCCCGAGTTACCCAAGAGCTCAGATGTGACCGCAAAGCTAGCTAATGGCACCACTACAACAGACACCAAAGCAACACGAGTCAGGCCTGCTGAGGCCCTGGCTCCTCTCCCAAACACTGAACCAAGGAGGGAGGATAGGAGTAATAACAGAAGCGCCAGTGGAAAAAGACAACAACCGCTGACACACATAAAGGAAGACAGGAGAAGTCCACCTGTGTCAAACCCCTCCCCGTCTCCCCCTCCAGCCTCCCTGACCGAGCAGACCCAGCAGAATGGAAAACCTCCCAGTGCAGAATCCCCACAGCCCAAAGGCAAGACCAAGAAGAACAAGAAGAAGAAGGGGGACAAGATAAACAGCTCAATAGGTTGGTATTATTATGATTCATGATTATATTTTGAAGGTTCGGGTGTGTGTTAACCATAAAACAGTACATCCAATAGTTTTTTCTTAATCTCACCGCTGAAATAACTGGCGTGGTTCCACGGACATCATGCTAGGTGAGGGAAATATGAACTGTGTCCTAAACAGAGCACTGACCATGAACTGCCTGATCTATTTCCTCCCTTGTCTCTTGGGTATTCTGTGGTATAACCATGCCGTCACAGCGTGGTTAGTGAATGTGCACTGTGCATATTGCTGCTGTCATTTATGTCTCACTGCCATGAGCAGGCATTATGGGGAGTTTGTTATTGTTTTACTTTGTCACAAATATCACCATCCACTGACAGATACATGTTTAATTTCACAAGTCACTCAATCGTAAATTATTATTTTGTGTCTGAAATCTACCAGCCACTTTAATATTTTACCAGCTACTTTCCATCCCTGACAGTGTCGCTGTACAAAAGCCTTTGCCACTGACAAAGGGCCAGTGGTGAAACTGGCTGATAATATCGTATATAACATATCTTAATTGGAAAATGCTGCATTCGGAATGAGGCCTAATTAGTAACATCCAAACGGAATACTTTATCAAATTCAAATATTGTCATATTCAGAGTAACTGGAAATTTAGAGTGCATGTAAACGTAGTCAGCGTGCTGGCAGTACATTTTTCACTTTTCTGCGAAGCTGCTGTGTATAATTTCCAACTTTGGCACCACCAAGTGGTGGTATCCAAGATGCACATGACTCTGTCGCATGTATCGGAGTTCCCCTCAGATTAATTTCACAATACACCTACAAAATGAATAAATCTATTTGAAATAGGCACCATTATCATGTATGTTATTTTGTTTTAGATGACGTATTCTTGCCCAAAGACATTGACCTGGATAGCACTGAAATGGATGAAACTGAGAGGGAGGTGGAATATTTCAAAAGGTACGTGTATTAAAGTAACTAACTTTGTCAAATACTGATGAGATATTGCTCGAATCTCTTTGTGTCATCCTTAAAAGGGTATCCTGTGGAGGTTTCGACCACTAGCGGCGTACCGTTTTGTTTGTACTGCATGTATTCACACGAAGATGTGCACAAGCCGTTTCCACGGATTTAAGCTATCCTACTGATCGACACTCTCATAGTAATGTGGTCGGCATGCATCAACGTGCCAGCATAGGCAATGTCGAAGACTCGACTGTTGGCAAACAGATGTAAGCAGTGTAGGTTTTAAAATCATCAATCGTCATCTTTTCATATTTAAATAAAACATAGAAAAAGCTTTTATAGGGAACATGTTTATTGGGCCTCAAGGGAACACAAAGTGTGTTCTGCAGAGGAACCTTGAATGTAAACAGAACCGTTTGTTTACATGAAAACTCCACAGGGTAGCTTTTAACATTTTTAAAAGGGGGTAGTATGGCTCTCCGGAGGTTCATGGTTTTTTTGTATCGTTTGTTTTTTGTCTACAGGTTTTGCTTGGATTCTGCCCGGCAGACCCGGCAACGGCTTTCCATCAACTGGTCTAACTTTAGCTTGAAGAAAGCCACGTTTGTGGCACATTGAGGGTGTTAGTGAGTGACTGTCGGGACACAATCAGTACCTTAACGGCTATACAAACCCACACGTTTCCCTCCACCCTCCACTCGGCTGTCGTCCTCCCAGAACTTCTCTCCTGCTGTGCCCCACACCCATGCTGCCTTGCTTTGTTCTTGTCACTGTGTGGTTCCAACACAGACCCATCTGGACTAATTTACCTGCAGAACTAAAACAAAAATGAAATGGAATGACACAAAGAAATCACAAAATGCTACTTTACGTCTGATTAATTTTCCTTGCGTGCTTGTGTGCTTTTAGTCTGAGTTGGGCATTTCTCTTGACTGAAAAAGCCATGTCTGAAATAATTTTCTTAGACTGGCTTACCTGTAGTCAAAAGATGCTTACTATGTCTGGATGATTTCCTTCCAAAAAAGAGACAAAAGGAAACTACAAAAAAAAAGATAAATTGTAATTAATTAAAAGCTGTATTTGAGATATTGTGGCTTACTATCCCATCGTTTCCCGTTCCTAGCACTGCATCTCATCCACATGATTGACAAGGGAATGGGCTTGGTCAGCTGGTCTCCACTCCCTGCCCCCACCACCTCCACCCTATTTCACAGAAAGGAGGAAAGCATAATACTTGACAATGTTCTTTTTTTTTTTTTTTTTTTTTTTTTGTTTTTTAGGTAATGTTTAAAAAACGGTTGATTAAAATTTTACCATTTAAGTTTTTTTTTTTGTTTGTTTTTTACCTTTACCCAGATTGTATAAGAAAAATTTATGATTGA
>JAVQJF010045317.1:0-15057 GCA_036023855.1 Gadopsis marmoratus | reverse complement strand
TGTCTTATTTTTTATTATTTTATTTATTTCTCTTTATATTTCCACATTTATTGTGATATTCTTTTATTCTTTTATTTACATATTTATTCTTTATTGTGGCACTCCTATCATTCCATACAGAGCACTTCATCTAAACGCACAAATACATATTTTTTGTTGACAGGAAAAATAAATGTTGCTTTTGTCTGAAAAGACAACCAGTTTTATAACATACAAGCCAAAATGGTCACACTGTACATAGAGCCACCCCTACATTTTGGGTGCCATAACCACATGTGGGGTGGATACTGGCAGTAATGTCAGGTTCACGACTGGATGTCTCCCATATATTACAGGGCGGCAGACTGTCTCATGTGATGTGTGCAGCTCAGTTTACTTTTGGGGTGTAGCACAGCGGTCCCACGCAGTGTTAAACACCATGTTCCATATGGGGCTACTGGGTGGGGCAACAGGTCATTGCATGTCCTGTAATTAAGCCCTCTCCTTTTCAGTCAAAGCTATTGCAGTTGAGCGCTGACAACTGAATTATTAAAATGGAATTAAAAGCACGGCACAGCTGTATCACAAGCACACGCGGTCAGTGCATCTATATATACTGTATATGCAATTCAGAAGTCATGTTTGTGATGTTTGACGTTTTAGAGCTTCCTATGTGACAACTTGCCTTTTTATCTCTGCGTGTGCCACGTGATGCTACTGAAAACACTGTGCAAAACTGATCCTATCCTACCATAAACACCTAGTCTTCCAGCTCATATCCAAAACTTTTTGCGCGAATTAATGCAACACGTGAGTCCTATTCCAGGCCTACATGTGAAAATTCAAACATTGACTATGTCTGCTGCCATCCTACTGGTATTTCAGCATCTGTAAAAAAGACTTGCGAAAAAGGTCATCAGGAGCATAAATCTGGCCACAGCCTACCATCCCAGTGGCGATCACACATCAATGCCCCAATGGACCTACAGCATCAAACACTTGAAACCCAACACGCGCCGACGAGAAGCATTTAGATGCACATGTTGCACCGTTCGCAGCATCCTTACCTGCCTTTGCTCGGGCCTCCTAGTGCCTCTTCCTGTACTTGCACTTCCTTGGATCCCAGATGCTGCGCCCTGGCTGCTCGCGGCTCTTCGGGCTGGACTGCTACAGCACGTCAGCGCCGCGAGCCTTTTTGAGAGCGCGCTCCTCCTCCCCGAAAGCCACCCCCCCCCACACACAAACACACGCGCGCACCCTCACGTGCACTCCAGCCCCACGCGCGCGCACACACACACACACACACCTCCTGACGTGCACCCCAGCCTCTCCTGCCTCGCAGCCCCTCTCATCCCGAGGAGCGGCCCTGTAATCAGGACGAGCGTCGCCCCT
Organism: Gadopsis marmoratus; assembly: GCA_036023855.1. Taxonomy (NCBI): domain Eukaryota; kingdom Metazoa; phylum Chordata; class Actinopteri; order Centrarchiformes; family Percichthyidae; genus Gadopsis; species Gadopsis marmoratus. Next base: position 13,686 of record JAVQJF010045317.1, on the reverse strand, counting down.
GTAACTCCGGTCATCTTAAGGCAGGTGTCCAGAAATATTCGCAGCATCTCAAACCAGTTAGGCGGAGTAGCAGGATGTTTTAGCGCAGCATTTGCGGGTACGTCGTCGATTTACTATCGACGCAAACTCTATTCTGTTTTCTTGCAATTTCATAAAATGTAAGCATTTGATAGAATGGCCTAGCAATGCAATTCTTGTTTTGCACAACACAAGAATTTGCTCTTTTAAGTAATTTCACGCACGTCTAACTATGTCAGTGAACGCACAGTCTTCACGTCCAAAACGTGAATATCCCACACAACCAAATACAGTTTCCTTTGCAACTACTGGTTGCAGATCAGTTAAGTCGCCGACGCATGACAGACAATTACGCAACACAACTGACATCGGATCGGCTTTCTTTCTTTACCAAACCGACCGCTGACCGGAGGAAATGCGTCATTACGTCGCCGGTGACGTGGCGCCTGGGGAACGCTTTTCCCCGGTAGTCGCACCAGGCACCGTCCCTCCGCTCACAGGAGATACCTGTGTGCCGAAGAAAGCCAACACATATCGGTCCGAACTAACAAAAGAGACCGGCGGCTTGTCGTTTTGTGCGCTTTAAAAAGTTAGCCGCTGCCGACCATGGAGCTGTACGGCAACTCGCACAAGAAACAGAAGCTAAGCAACGCCGCTGAGAACTGGGTGAGTGGTTGTTTTTTTTTTTTCCTTTCAACACATCGATTAGTCACGTCTGTCCTCCTCCACTCCCCAGCTGCTAATGAGCTAACAGGCTGACTGCCCGAACAGCTGGCTAATTAGCATGCCTAACGTTAATGCTGCTGTACCGTCATGCTAACTGTACATTTTAAAGCCTTGGTTGCTAGCAGCTGAACAAAAAAAAAAAAGTCGCTAGTCAGTTAACCGCTAATGCGAGGGCATCAACTGTTTGCACTTGCAGCTGTGAAAACATTACCATCGGTGGTTCCGGCGAAGAATACCGTGCTCGCTTTCACGAGGCTAACTCTGAACTGCAGGGCGGTCATCGAGGCTCCGACGCAACATCCACGCAGCGTGGCCCTCCAGACACACAGCAAACAACACCAAACGTAACGACAGAGGAGCGCACAAACCTACGGAGCCGAAACAATTAATCCATTAACCAATCGAGTCAGTCGGCTGTAAGTGTAATTAGCCATTTTGCAAGGGACAAGGCCGGCGTTCTCAAATGTCAGGATGTGATATGAAGCCTTATCACAGCGTGTTTCATGGTAAACGTTTTGGACTATTGCTCGGCTAAGACAACTTGAGCAGTTAGCCTGAACTATGAAGAACAGTTGGGGAAACAAAGCTGATCCTGATGTTAATGCATCGCCATGGGACCAGGTCAACTGTAATGGGTATTCTTCACTGTTTTCTGACGTTCTATAAACAAAGTGTCTACATGAGAAATAATCGGTAGACTGACATCATTTCTACGTTTCAAACTTTCCTCATAATAGATAACGGCCTACAAAATTTTGAGAAACCATATTTTAAAGCCAATTTGAAGACACCTTCTGATATGATCGGCTTAAACTTTATCCGTTCATGTTAACCAGTTTTTTTTAAATTAAAATTCTTTTTTTAATAAACTTGTATACCCAGCCCAGACCACCTACAATTCACACCTCATACACTCTGGCTCCACCAACCCCACGGCTCTCTTTTTCACAACAGACTCTTCAAACCCAGCGACGACACCAGAAGTGCAAGTCTTTTCTTTCACATTTTCAAACAGACACCATCTACAGCAACCTGAGCACCTCCCCTGTCCCCCCTTCACCACCCAGCCACTGTCTCAGTTCTCGCCTCTGTCCCCACTGCAGCTTTCCACACTCATGGTTGGAATGCGAAGCTCTACATGTCTTCTTGATCCCATCCCATCCAATTTCATTAAGGACAGTGTCCCAGCTATTTCCCCACTCATCACAGAAATGATTCACTCCTCCCTCAGGTCTGGCTCAGTCCCCAAGACTCTTGAACTGGCTTCTGTCACCCCATCTGCAAAAAACCCGGACTCAACCCTGATGTCATGAGCATCACTTTCCTTTTCTACTGCTGAAACCTTAATCCATGCTTTGATCACATCCGGGATTGATTACTGCAACAGCATTTCCTACGGTGTATCATCCAAAGTTTTAAATAAACTTCAGTATATCCGGAACTCTGCTGACAGCCTGCTCGCCCAATTCCGCTCCCGTGACCACATCACCCCTGTCCTCCAGATGCTCCACTGACTCCCTGTCCTGCAATGGATCCATTTCAAAGTCCTTCTCCTCACCCACAAAGCCCTTGATAACCAGGCTCCCTCCTACCTCACTGACCTTCTCCACCACCATACTCCTTCCTTCCTGCAGCCTCCGCCCCTCTTGATGCCAACTTCCTGTTTCCACCAATCCGGACCATTCACTGGACCTGAGGCAGCAGAGCCTTCTCCATAGCTGCCTCTTCCCTCTGGAACTCTCTCCCAAAACATATCCAAGACGTCACTGATCTGTCCACGTTCAAATCTCACTTTTTCAGAACTGCCTTTAACATATGACCGTTGCTACACATCAGATGTTTTTAATGTTTTGTTTTATTTAGGATTATTTAAATGTATGTAAAGTATCTTTGAGTATCACGAAAGCGCCATATAAATGTAATGTGTTACAATAATTCATTATAATAACTGGGCTGCAGGTGGGCTGAATTGACAGTAAATTTGTATCATTTCAGGGAATGCAACGGGCAACTAATGTCACCTATCAAGCTCATCACGTCAGCCGAAACAAGCGTGGGCAGGTTGTGGGCACAAGAGGAGGGTTCAGAGGATGCACGGTTTGGCTGAGTGGTATGTTGTGACATGTCAACAGCTTTGATTTTCAAAACCAAAGTTCACAGTGTCCTGTCTGTGCCTGTATATCCATCTCATAGCTGTTTTATAATGCTGTCGTTTTTCTTCTGTGCCAAGGTTTGTCTGGTGCAGGGAAGACCACAGTGAGCATGGCTCTGGAGGAGTACCTGGTGTGTCACGGCATTCCCTGCTACACACTGGATGGGGACAACATCCGTCAGGGGCTGAACAAAAACCTAGGTTTCAGCCCAGAGGACCGTGAAGAGAACATTAGACGCATTGCTGAGGTGGCCCGGCTTTTTGCTGATGCTGGTCTGGTCTGCATCGCCAGCTTCATCTCTCCCTACAGCAGGGTGAGTGACTCCCTAAATAAGCATCAGCAGTTGAATGAGATGGGGTTAAATGTGTCTGGACCTAACTCATACTCTAGTAAATATGTGTCTCATTCTGATGTACAATCTTTGGTGAACCATATTTTGATAAATTCTGGCTCTTCTGTGAGTAGTTTTGTTCTAGGCAGAGAGGAAACTAACAGACTGGTGTTTTACAGAATTGTAAAGTTTACATCTATTTATGGATTATTAATAGACCATGGGTAGTTAATTATGACGTTCGTCGTCATGTCACTGTCATCATCTTTATCCTGCTGAAATTGAGGATGCACGTTCCAATAATAAATTTAGCATGATAAAGTAGAGAATTTTAAACTAAATTAAATATTTGGAGTTCTTTGTTTAAAAAAAGTAAATTTATCAATGTTAATTTTAAATGAAGACACTAATGATGATAAGGTTTAAAAAAGAAAAACACTACTGCAAGTTCTGGATTATACCATTTACAGTGTAACAGGTGTTTATTTTTTTCTAACTACTATGAAGGGCTCTGGTACATGATTATCAGTGTCTTTGTGTTTTCTCTTTGTTTTTGCTTTAACTGTCTATTTATTGGAAGCCATTTCAGAGCTGCCCTTGCTGTAAAAGCGCCTAATTTACTGCACATTGTAGTGAATCGTGTCCTTTTGCAGCAGGAAACAAAAAAATTAGTTTGGTGAAAATCAACCCCAGTGAGCCTTAGTAACATGCAGTCACTCACTAACTGCTTGGCTAAATCATGTGTCCCTCGCTGTGCATTTGGTTCTTGCCTGTCAGGATCGCATCAATGCCAGGAATATCCACGAGGCTGCAGGGCTGCCTTTCTTTGAGGTGTTTGTGGACGCGCCGCTGGATGTCTGTGAGCAGAGGGATGTGAAGGGGCTGTACAAGAGAGCCCGAGCCGGGGAGATAAGAGGTGGAGAATGAGTTACTACCGTTTATGTGCAGTGCATCAGTAGATCCAAGGCAAGACAGCCAGGGTACATACTTAGGCTGATATACAGTCACATCTCTTACATAGTAGTCTACATTTATTTATTTTTTTTACCTAAAAGAGACTCGTTTTCATGTTTTTGTTAGATGTGAAACAAGGCAAATATAAAAGTTTAAAGTCTTTGTTTTTAGAGTGCTCTGTAGCTCAGAAGGCACATGCACAGTTAACATTTTCCTCAGTGGGACTTCTGGCTTTATATTAGACATGTAATTACCAGAAATTCCCTACACTTTGTTTGTACTAATTCAAATCATATCAAATTACACAGAAATGACATATGCTTTTTGTAAGGGTTAGCTCTAGACCCAATTTCCTGAGTTTTGTGTCATTTCTGTAGAGCAGCGTGGCCTTTGTTAGTCTGCCTTCTGTCTTAGGTAGTTGAAACATTGTTTATTAATGAGATAAAATTCAGTCCTGATGAGTTCTCAACTTCTACTCTGATTTATTGTAACTTAAATAGCTTTTTTCTAATCAATGAAATTATATGTTATTAATCATAGTTGTCATTATAAATTAAAGGCTATTACAAGAGGGGGAAAAAGTGCAGTTGTTTTAAGCATTGTGATAGGATACCTATTCTATACAGCCAGCCAGACTGTGCATTTAATTCTCTTTACTCTATCAGGTTTCACTGGAATTGACTCGGAGTACGAGAAGCCGGAAGCTCCAGAGCTGGTGCTGAAGACCGACTCCTGCAGTGTGAATGAGTGCATACAACAGCTTATTGACCTCCTTCAGGAGAGGGTGAGGGAAAGAAATATCCTGCTTTGACACGTTTAAAGTATGTGTATCATGTTTAGAATCAGCTGCTGTTGTCTTTATTGGCTATGTCCCCTTTTTAAAGAATATGTCTGACAGCGACAGCGAGCTGGTTGAAGTTCATAAAACGGTGCCATCATTTCTCGATTGGCCAATAGGGGGCAGTGAGACCTCATATTTGAATCTATGAATATGTACGTTGACCACTGCATCTACACTATCATGTAAATCAATATTTCTTTAGTGAACAGTAAACCTTTAATTGATTATGCTGGATGTTTTGTAATTGATTATTTATAATAATTTCACATTATTTTGATTCTGCAGGATATAGTTCCTGTTGATGCATCTTATGACGTGAAAGAGCTGTATGTTCAGGAGAATAAACTTGACCTGGCTAAGGCTGATGCTGAGACTCTGCCTGCTGTACAGATTGGGAAGGTGCTTCTGATTTTACTTTTTCATTTTGATAAATCTTAATAAATAAATCGAGCTAAATGACTTTTGATAGCCTTTGTATGTACTGTATACAGAGCAGTTATAGGTCATTGAGCTGCTACATGCACCTATATCTTTTTCATTCTTGAACTACATTTATGATGTTAGTCAAAATGTAACCTACTGTTTGTGACTGTGCATGATCCTCAGGTGGACATGCAGTGGGTGCAGGTGCTGGCTGAAGGCTGGGCCACTCCTCTGAATGGCTTTATGAGAGAGAGAGAGTTTTTGCAGTGTCTTCATTTTGACTGTCTGCTGGATGGTAAGATGTCCTTAATGTTATTAAGAAGAAAAAAAAGTTATTTCATTGTAAAATTCAGTGTTGCTATATGTGAGAAAAGGCACTAGATGGAGATGAGTGCTCACAAAATGGATTGCACAGAAATGGGGTGATTGTTGGGACATCAGTACATTTCTTACAACCGTACTTAAAGGTTATTTGTAAATAACGTTTGTGTGTCTGTACTAGAAATTGAGTACAGTGAGCACCAAGTTGTGCTCTGTTATCCTTTTTAGTTTAGCTCTTAGCCAAAGGGTTAATTGTCTTATTATATCATTTGACACTTGTGATTATATTTTTTTGTTGTTTTTGTCAGTTGAACCTCAGATGTCTGTCAGCTGTAGCTCTGTGTTCCCTTCTAACATTGCTTTGCTCTGTGCCAGTAAAACTGAGCACTCCCGATTCAATGGAGCGTTAAATTAGATTAACAAATACTCCCTGCCTGTGTCTCTGCAAATTGCAATACATATTTTGTACTGTTGGATTTGCTGAGAGGCTTAAATGAGTCTTGCGGTCTGACACACTCAAGAAGTGCTCCATTATACAGCAGTGATGTGCAACTTGGCTAGGTGGCAGAATGACACATTGATGTAATCAAAAATTAAGCTGTTTTAGATGCCGAATCCTTTAACCCTTGTGTTGTCCTTCGGGTCAGAATGACCCGAAATGCCATTGCACTTGCCATTGCACTGATGCGAAGGGCGACACAAGGGTTAAGAGTGATGTATATCATGTTAGTGAAGGAAGTCCATTTGCACCCAGGTCTCACGAATGCTTTTGTTTTTTGGCACTGTTTAGAAAACGAACATCACATTGGGTCTAGAGTCTCTTGGTGTAATTACAGCAATTTCTCATGTATTGTTTGAAAGTCCAAGAAAAAGTCAATTTACTTTTATTGCCCTTATGACCACTAAAACATCACTTGTGTGTTGTAATGCCAAACATTTTGCTACATACACACAGTCAAGTGGGGGGGAAAATACAGAAAATAAATTTCATTTTCAGATTTTGACAGGTATTTAACTGCTGTCCTCACTGAAGGATAAAACCATCACATTCTTACAACGTGGAACAAAATTATGTTATGATTTAAGTTTTTTCTCCAGAAACATTACTAGCCTGAGAAACGGAGTTGTCTGGACAGACGGAGGCAAAAATGTATATTGATATGAAGTCTTGATTCTGCTTTTCCTGTTTGTCCGGAGGGAGAGGGACACAGAGGAAGAGGCTCCTGTATTGATTGACACCACACACCACCATTTGTCCATTTTTTACTTCCTTCCAGGGATTTGACAGAGTCACAGTGAAATGATTGATCCGAGACGGACTCTAAAATAGTTTGGGAAGCAGAAAACTGCACGTTTGACTAATCAGATAGTCTGCAAAAATAAGCCAAGAACCAAATTCAAGCTTGTGTCTCTCACTCGGACAGTTGGCAGACTTGTGTGTGTGTTTTATTGGAACCAGCTGCAAGTTCTACGCTGTGACAGAAGGGACGAGAAGAGGGTCCAGGGGTGGGGGTGGGGGCAGCAGCAGCAGTGGGCGTCCTCTCCCGTTTCCACTGCATTTGATCTAATGTGATGTGAAAACCGTGCCAGTCTCAGTGTTTTCATCAACCTGCACGGCAAAATTGACTCGCCAACACAACACTGTCACTACACAGCTCAAGTCATGAAATGAGAACTGTCCAGCTCAGCTTAAGAGGGGATTTTTCTCCACTAGCTTCTTAAATTGCAGCCCTGAAGACTCCGTGCAGCCTGTGGTTTAGCTGTATATTTCACATTTAGCCAGATGGTCTGCAGAATGGAAACTTTATTAAAATGTTTGAGCTGTTTAGTTGATACCTAACCTTTTGAACATTTTTAACCTGCCTTTTATACGTAGTCTGTTATATTAAAGGTTCCCATTAAAACACATGGTAAGACTTTGGGGATAGACACAATTGTGTTGAATGCATTTTCTTTACCATAAAAAAAAACTTAATTGTGCAAAGCATCTCCAAAACTGCAGCTTTTGTGGGATGTTCCCGGTCTGCAATGGTCAGTACCTACCAAAAGTGTTCCAAGGAAGGAAACCCAGTTAATTGATACACATGGGGAGCAAAGGCTGGCCCCTGTGGTCCGATCCAGCAGACGAGCTACTGTAGCTCAAATTGCTGAAAAAGTTAATGCTGGTTCTGATAGAAAGGTGTCCACACAGAACACAGTTTGTTGCATATGGGGCTGCGTGGCTGCAGACCGGTCAGGGAGCCCATGCTGTCACAATGTTACGGCTGATCGGTGTACAAACAAATGGGGGGTGCTCGATAGTGCTACCAGTGGTCATAAACACCACAGGGTTCCATTTTTTTTTTTTTTATGTAGCTTGAACTGGAGGAATGTGCTGTTTGCATACTCTGGAATCGGAGGACCACGATCTTAACTCATCGGATGATACGATGATGTGTAACACACTTATGTATTTTAGATCTGAAACAATTGGGCAACTCTGTTTGTTTATTGACAGCAAATTAATCAGCAACTCAATAAATTAATTCAAGCAAAAATTCCAACATTCTGGTTTTGATGATTTTTATCGTCATACTTATGGTAAATGGATTGCATTTATGTAACCCTATTCCTGTATCCCCAAATTATACTTCACTTATACTTATTCATTATAGTAAACTGAATATTTTTGGGGTTTTGAACTGTTGGGCAGACAGAACAAGCAATTTCAATATGTCACATTGGGCTTTGGAAAATAATAAAAGGCATTTATCAGTATTTTCTGACCTGTCTTTATACAGAAAGGTAAGGTGAATTGGTCAGTCAAGCAATGACCAGGAGATTACTTAACAATGAAAATAATTATTATATAATTGCATTTAAATATTCCATAATCTAATTGTAGCCCTTGTATATGTACATAAATGTGCCTTTTCCCCTCATAAAAGTTTTTGTTGTTCCATTGTCCCAGGTGGCGTCATCAACCTGTCGGTGCCTGTGGTGCTGCCGGTGTCAACTGCTGATAAAGAGCGTTTAGATAGCGTCACAGCTTTGGCCTTGGTCTACGAGGGCAGGCGAGTGGCCATCCTTCGCAACCCTGAGTTTTATGAGCACCGCAAAGAAGAGCGATGTGCTCGCCAGTGGGGCACCAACTGCAAGGACCACCCCTACATCAAGGTACATTTCTGAGATGACATGTTCAGGGTCACAGTTTTCACTCTGTGAAAACTGAATTTACATTATAGTCCAATATGATGGGAACGCTCCAAAAAACCCAAAAGCTCAGCCTTGGAAAGTACTGAGCATCATCGCAGGACTGCAGACGGTCTGTCTCAGTGTGCTATGTGATAAACACTCTGCATGTGAAAGCAAGCTGCCTCCCTGGATTCAGCACTGATGGAACACAGATCCGAGCTGGCCTTTTCGCTTTGCTTATGGAAAGACTGAATAGGTGGAGGAGTGGAGCTTCTCTCACAGCCTGTCAGGGCGCCCAGTGTAATCACTTGATCTTTCTGGTCCACCCTCGGTTTGCAGGTGTTATATTTGGATGCAGAGTCTCTCGCTCAGCCTCCCACCAAATGCATTTCAGATTGTACGGCACAGCTCAACAGGCTGTGGAATCCCTGCCAGCTTCCACCTCTCCGCTCACCGAACCCTTCTCCAAATATACCCGGGAATTGTTTCCATCTGTCTCCTGTATCGACTGCTGTGGAGCTCAGGTAGACTCAGTGGCGAGATAACGTCCTGAAATTATCCTGCACACCCTGCGGAAAGTGGCATTGGCTTGTAGCTGGATAAGAACGGTCTGGTGTTGCAGACAAAGCTAGTTGTCAGACTGCCTCTTTGTAAATCCGTCCGCGTGGAGAGTTGCTTGTCCTGCTAATTTTAGATCCCTTTGTTTTCAGGATTAGTGCAGTTGGTTGACCACTTGTACATTTGCAAAAGTGCAAGACAAAACTGATAGTAACCTTACATGGTATTAAATTATTTCACTGCCTGAGGTCAGACTTACTGTGAACCTCATTGGCTCATTTTAAAGCCCAATGTTGCAAGCAATTCAGGAGGGAGATTGACTTGAACACCAGGCCACAGCTGCCTCAGTGTTTCAGCACAGTTGGTTGTCATATTTAATCTTAGTAGATAGCTTTTTTCTTTTTTTAGTCTCACCTTGTTTCTGATTAAATCTGGCTCGGTAATGTGTTTAAAGATGCAAGAGGCTGCCAGTTTCATAAAGTGGTACCATGACTCTCCAGTGTCAACACCCGATGCCTCAGTTGTGCCTTTAAACACACGCTGAGCAGTCCGTATTTCCACAACTGTCATTCTTTATCCACTCGACCCTGTCACAGATGAACATGTGTGTTCAGCTTGCTGTGATTAAGGTGTCTCATTAAAGAGTGTGTGTATGTATGTATACACGATGTGTGTGTTTAACTTCCCGAGCCTGTCTGTCAACACTCCTCTGCGCTGGTAGCTACTACTTTTTTAACCCGTGTCTTTCCAACCAGAAATGACCTTCTCCATATTACATGTAGTTAATCCACTTTTTCCTGTTTACTTGTCAGACAGGAGCCCCCTTCATCGGAAACCATGGTGTAGTGGCTGTTTATTTGGCTAGGGCCCTTTTTTCACATGGGAAGAAGACCTGGGGCACTTAGAACGGTTAAACAGTCCACATGTGTACGTGCAGGCCTGCTCCTGATATATCCATATTAGATTTTCCATTCACTTATGTTAGGTAAATTGCGACCTGTCTATGCTGTTGATCTCTCCAAAGAATAAGACTGTTCAGCATCTTTCATGACTCTTGTGAAAGATGTGTGGGAAAACAAATCCTGAAAACGGTTAACGACGGAGCCAAGTTGTTGTTGATCACATCACGTAGACACCTCTGCTGCTGACAACTTTCTCATTTTCATGCATAGTTTGCCAGATCAAAGTGAAACCAGCATGTTTGTAAAGTATGGATATCAAAGAGGTTTCTTCGTATTTTCTCACATGATAAATGACATGCCAATGAAACGCATGACATTTCATTATATATATATATATATATATATATATATTTTTTTTTTTTTCCAATTTGGCTTTTTGCAACGCCTACAAACTTCAGGTTTCATTTGTGGCCATTTGTTTTGAGTTCTCGCCGTCTCCGTGCTGGAGCTGTGCTACTTATTTTTTTTTCTTTTACTGATCCTGTAGAGAATTGTCACTTTGTATCACATTAACATCGCACAGGCCAGTGTTTTCAGTAACTCTAGACACGGTCCCATAAATTCCACAAGAGGCAGGCGAAAGATTTTGCCTGAAACAATAGCAGCCTTTGCCTGTATCCTGAGCACTTCTGTGACATCGTTGGATTAATCTCTTGAGGGGAAAATTTCTCTGCGACGTGGTCATGAGCTCATCACCAGTTTTTATTGTGGAACATAATCTGATTTTTGTCTCTGCTATTGAAATTAAGGTAGCAGAGAGGCTCATACTAGGAAAAGTGTGGGCATGCCAGAGTTTTGTTGACTGTTTAACGACACACAGTTGATTTATGCTGGTGTGTCACCCGTTGCAACTGGGTAATAATTCGAGTGTTTTATTAGAATTCATGCTGGCCTGGTTCCAGCACAGTGAAGTTTTTATGGACCTCAGTGTCTTAAGTCTGGATTATGTTTGAGTTGTGTTCCCTGTCATGATCAGTGTGACTCGTATTTCAGATGGTGATGGAAAGTGGGGACTGGCTGGTCGGAGGAGACCTGCAGGTTCTGGACAGGATCTGCTGGAACGACGGACTCGATCAGTACCGACTGACGCCCACTGAGCTCAAACAGAAATTTAAAGAAATGAATGCAGGTAGGGGAAAAGTCCTTCCTCCTTTTAAATTTTCTGTCAGAAATTAACTAAAATGGTGACCAGATCTTGAACCAAATGCTTTTAGGGAGACATTCGTGTCTCAAAATTTGGAGACTGCTACTTTTTTTTTTTCTTCTTCTTAATGAGAGGAAACACTGGTTGGTCCACTCACTCAATACTTTGGTTCTTTGTTTAATCTTTGGAAAGGAAGTAAAGGAGACAGTAGGGAAGTCATGGGAGAGAAAGCTCTGGTGTGATTCAGTCTCTCACTGAATGTGGTTTCTGTGGTCGGGCACTTAGCTGCTTGATTATCTCTGGGCACATTGTGGCCTTTTTGTTTGTCTTTGTTCAAATGTGTTTGGTCGCAGTGTAACAAACCTATCTCATCCATCTCCCTTCTCTCTATATAGATGCTGTATTTGCCTTCCAGCTCCGCAACCCAGTGCACAACGGCCATGCTCTTCTGATGCAGGACACCCACAAGCGTCTCATCGAGCGGGGCTACCGCCGGCCTGTTCTGCTACTCCACCCACTGGGAGGTTGGACCAAAGACGACGACGTGCCGTTGCCCTGGCGAATGAAGCAGCACGCCGCTGTTCTGGAGGAGGGCGTCCTGAATCCAGACTCTACCATCGTGGCTATCTTTCCTTCACCCATGATGTATGCTGGGCCAACTGAGGTAATGATTATCAGGAATGTTGTATTTGCAGTTGCATGCTTTTTTGAGGTTTCTTTTATCAAATTTCTTTTATTTATTTATTTTGGAACTGGCAGGGAACAACAACTGTCACTGCAGCACAGAGTAATGACAACTGACACTGAGAGGAGGACTGTAATATACTTGCTGTCTGCACGTTTTTGAGAGTGAAAAATGGCAGGAAAGGGGACTTACAATTGTCTTGAGGCACCGTGTTTAGTGTTTCCATGCCATACACAAACCTCTTCGTGTGACTGAGCGTAGCTGTGTAGCAAGGAATCTTTTAATCATTCACTTATGATGATGGAAAAAGTACGGCGCAAATTATTGAGAGCAGATTGGAGGCTGGTGCATGTCAGGCGGTGAATTTACTCGGTTTCTAATTCTGTATGGGAGGTTTAGAGAGCCAGACTCAGCTCCAGCCTTAGTATCATTGTTCTGAACTTGTTTAATAACAACATACACCTGTTGGTCTGCCTTCCACGCATATTAAAATTACATGTCCAGTGTTCGTCTTGCCAGAATGTTCTTTAGCAACACACTGAAAGCATGCCACTTCCACCTTGAGTTGAAACCACTTGTTTTGTAAACCTAATCTGAAAATCATAGATCCTAAAATATACGAACTACATAGGCCAGAACCTAATGGCACTAGTTTTAGTAACTGTCAAGGAGCAATGTGGCAATTATTGTGAATGAGACGTAGAAAAAGAGCTTCAGTGCTTATGGTGAATGTAAAACTCCTCAGGGTAAACAGGTGCTGGAGCTGGCTGGCTTAGGCTTGAAAGTGTTTTTTTTTTAACTGGCATATTTTAAGATTTTAGCAAATTTTATACACCCTACATAACTTTTTAGGTAATAGTTTGATTTGGAGTGAGATATTGGCAGCCAGAGAAAACAGCTTCCAAACCTTCTTAAAGGTAAACACAATAACCTTTTTACTGTACAAAAATAAAATGTTTGCTGTATAAAATCAGCTACAGCACAAAAGACAACAAGGTCAAATATTTGGCATTGCCTAGGTACTTCTATATTTGACTAACAGCGTGCTTCCCCAGCACACTGCAAAAGGGGCTCACGGTCTAAACACCAGCTACAGCAAATTCAAGGGGGTGGAGGCTGAGCACCAACAAAGCAACACAACATTGCAAATGATTAAGCTTTATCATTAAGAACAACTTTTCAATAGCCTGTATGTGACGTTGTCCAGCCATACGCTCAATAATAATAATTTAATATTAATAATCTATTATTTAGTTTCAGATCTGCGATTAGTGAAGTTTTGTAAATGTGCGGTAAAATGTCATTACTCTTTGTAGCCTTACAAAGAAAATTATTTATTTAAACTTAGATTCCATACTTCTTATCCTTTCAAAATGTGTCATTTTTAATGTTTCTC